>MU226316.1:4388497-4403877 GCA_018584345.1 Thuja plicata
CCTTTGATTTTTGCCTCTTAATCTCAATTGTTCACTTTTCTTTAAAAGGAGACCTCTCCTTCTCATTTTCATATTAGAGTTTTTAGTATTGTTATGTTGCAGGTTTGGAGAGCAATTTTGGAGGAGCGTTTGAGCATTCAAGCTTGGATATTGCAACTTCTCTCTTCTTGTCTCATTCTTTTTGTATTCATGGCTACTCATGTAGATTAGATTCATGTTTATTTTCATAAATTAATATTGCATTTGTATTTCCTTTCATAGATTTAGCCATGCATTGTTATCATTTAGATTAATTTTCCTTTTATGCATTGCAATCATATAGAGTAGATCTCATTTTCATGCATTTGAATCTCTCATTTCATGGTGTATTTGCAATAGACACAACTAGGTCTATCTGAGGGCCTTCATTTTACATTTTTACACATCCATGACTAGAGAGCTATGGATCAATATTTAAGGCCTCATTCTTGAGCAACCTTGAATAGAATGATTCATAGAAGTGTGACAACATTTATGCACACAATAAGCACATAACTGGAACTGATCAGACATCTGTGTCACATACAACAGTTCATCTTTGGATATAGTGTATATATATTCTCAGGAGGTTGTAGCCTTATTTATCTTTGAGCAGTGAGCTGTTGGAAAGTGAGTCCTCGCCCCTAATAGGGTTATTTGTAAAAGACTCCTAACAGGGTCAGACCCTTAACTGGGTCATTGTACTCGCATTGTAAAGACTACTTCTAACAGGGAAAAAGAACTTTAACAGGTTCATTATACTAGTACAATATTTGTGGGTACTAATTCCCACCGGGCTTTTCCTCTAATCAAGGTTTCCCCATAATCATATCAAGTGTTATGTGATCTTTTGTTGTGCTTCATTGTATGTACATTTGATTTATGTTTAAGTTGCTGAATTTGAATAATAAGCTAAATAATGATTCACCCCCCCTCTCAGTGTTTCCAACATCTAATACAATGGTAGACAGTAAACTAGCCAATAATTAACTATGATCTCATAACTTACTTAAATAATCATATTAACACCTACAGCTAGACATGGACCTAGTAAACAACCTCTACATCATCCCATGGGGTGTGCAACTCCTCATCCTTGGTAACCTTCCTCGACCATAGCTCTGAACATATTGTTCCTCTAGAAAAACTGCATAACAGACATGTTGACATCAATCACAACAAATCCAAACTTGCCAATAGCATGCCTCAACCAGTTCAACCTCAAAAAGATAACTTTTTTCCTTTCCTATAAAAAAATCAAAGACAAAAGGATTTTTTAACTAATTAATTCTTCTATAGTTCCATCTCCTTACCCCGGACCTGAACTTCTTCGTAAAATTTCCATACCTCCTATTTTTTTTAGTTCCACCTCCTATATCCTATAAACACCATGCACTATGTATCTCTCAACCTAGTATGGTTTCTTATGTTATTCATCCTAAACAATAAAAAGGACTTGATGTTGATTGATCCTAAACCCCCTCAAATTTAAACAAAATCAAATGTAACCATTGTCCCTATGACCATTTTTATAGACATCATGCTAGGTCCCATGAGCTTGTTTCCCAAAAAAAATCCTCTACTAAGACACCTTTTGTTGTCTTGATTCCCTTTGACCAACTTATGCATAGCCCAAGGGAGTAATTTAATCTCAAAAAACATGAAATTGCATAAGGATGATAATTCTATTGTGATTAATTTGGATGAAAAAGATACTCGCGAGGATGAAAATATTTATAGTCCAAATGATGCTCAATTTAGTTATTCTGATGATATATTTGAGCTTATTTATGTTAATCATGATTTTCTAACTAGGTTTATAAAACAATTATCTCTTGCTCCTAGTGACAAAAAAAAGTGACTCATTATTATAGCATGGTCCTTGTTTAGAAATTGTGATAGCTCCATCTAACGTGCTTGACATTGCTCCTCTTCTATATTTCCCACCTTCCCTAAACATTATAGATCAAGATATGTAGGAATGAGATATGATTTACTATCTCCTCTTGTATGATGGATTATTTTGTGTATTTTATTGTCATGTTGTGCTTCCCCGATGATGTACTTCTTGTTATATGTTTTGTTTAGATTCCTTTAAACAACCTACTTTACTCTGTTGGCACATGGTGATAAAGGACTAAACATGTTGTGGCATTCCTCTATTTGTATCTCACTTATTCTATATATCATTTACATGTTATGTCATACATGTGATATTATTCATAGATGTTCCTTTGTGTTTTATGATTGGGAATGATGTAGAGCGGTGGAACCCATTCAGTTTGGTCTTTGCAATGCCATCCCAAAAATACACTCCTTAATATCTCTTATGTGATCTTCTTCCATTATGCACGTAGTTCTGCTACCTTTGGGGTATGATGTCAATTAATTATAGTATACATGAGTTATCATATGATCATACTAACCCAGAGTTAGTAGATCTCTTTTGTGATCTTTATTTATATGTTTCATTTCCCTTAGTTTGTCCTTTCTTGGGGGCATATCATAGTGGAAATGTCTAATATGGGTGAATATATGATTTGATAAATTATTTCCCATGTTAAATTATTTGCAATCACTTTAAAATGGGGGCATACACTTTGCTCCTTGTTTCACATTTTGCACACACGCACAAATATTCAATGAAATCTCTTATGTAGATGGCTAAGGAGACAATGATTTCCTTGGGTTTATCCTTACATTACATTACATGCCTTGAGAATTATTCAGTGCATCCCTTTCAAAGATGTTTCTTTTCTTAAGGATTGATCCTTATTTTCTAGATCCCTTTGTAGACTAATTTCCTTAGGGATGATCTCTTTTCTAGATCCCTTAATGTAAACTATGCTTTCCTTAAAGGTGTTGGAAATATATGATGTGCCTAGTGACTGAGAGGGGGGGATGAGTCAAGAACCAATAAAACTTAATCCTTTTAATCCATAATTAGATTAACTTCTTTGTTTGCATGCATAGAACTTGAAAGTAAAGAATCATACACAACACATAACACAATATTTGGTTACCCAGAAACCTCCCAAAAGAAAGTAAAACTGGGGTGGGGATGATACCAACAAGATTTAGTACTGTAGTATAAATTTAGCCTGTTAGAGCTTACAATGACCACTTCTGATGGTCTGCCCTGTTAGGAGCATAGAAAGGACTGTTAGGTCCACCTTGTTAAAGGATTTTGCTGATCCACCTATGAGAATGAACCAGTTGATGATCTGCTCTGTGCAACTATGATTGTTGAATAAGATCCTTCTAAATATAAATAATCACCTGAATGTGATAGATGAGACTCTGTTGTCCTGAATACTTTTTCTCTTTAATCAAACTGCCATTCGCATGTCTTACTCTTATAAATATACATACATTTCATTTCATACATTCATACATTACATTTTTCATGCATATTGGATAAAACAAAATATCTTACATATATATCTTATCCAAAAAAATAACTCTACAAGTCGGCTTGCAATAAAAAAAAATGATATTTAACAATATATGCAAGGTTGGCTTCAAAGTGTCACTTGGTTCCATAAGTCTACTCGGGTGATAAATTGACACTCGGGCAAAACTGCAAATCACTTGGTTCATACTGATCACTCGGGTGATGTTGGTCACTTGGCAATGTTGATCACTCAGGAAACACTAATCACTTGAGACTTGCATAATGCTTGTTGGCTCGGTTGACACTCGATGACTAAGTGTTTTGACACTAATTGACAATATGTCTTTACATAAGGTCTACAATCTCCCCTTTTGGCATTAGTGGAAAAAACACTTATCATTGAATTCTGTATCTGATATGTCAAAACTCCCCCTTACTATCTGCTCAGGTTTTGACACTACTTCTGCTACTCAGGACCAACTGATTTTGTTTTTGTGTTTTTCAAAAAATTGTTTTTGTAAATTATATTTCCACTGTACATGTTTTTCCTCAGTGATATTTCCCCTTTATTACAATATAATGATATTTCCCCTTTTTTTTGACAAAAATGCCAAAAGTGATATTTACAAGGTTATTCCAAACTAGGATAGGAAATCACTATGTACCTTCAAAATCAAAGACAAAGTGTTGTCCCAATTGTCATGTAGCACCTTTATGATGTGCAATTCAATTTGTAGCTCTGTTGACAACTCTATCATGAGCTCTGCAACTGAGAAATTTTTTTCATGAATGAGTTTCTTTTCAAGTGTTATTTGTTTATGCATTCCATCCATGTGTGGAAGGAGTTGGCTTTGTATAGTTGTAAGTGACTCTCTAGTTCTGGCTTCTTCTCTCAATAATTCAGCCTGTAGATCAGTAAGATACTTGATCTTAATGAAGTGAGTTGAACTAGTGCTCGGGTCAAGTGCTAACTGCCTTGCACTTTCCTTCATATCTGCATCAATCTTCACTATCTTGTTCTTGATCTCCATAGTAAAGTTAGAGGTGTCACTTAAATTTACAAACAGTGCTACCACATTGGTCATGGTGGTTTCTAGAGTGCTTATGATATTGGTAAGCTGCACCTGGTCAATTGCAATCTTCTTTACAATGTTTTCTAGAACCTTGTCCTCAAATTTATTTTCTACTTTCTCGAGTAACTTCTCTTAACCATTATTGAGTCACTCTCATTGACTTCAATCTGCAATGCATCTACAAATATTCCTATGACATCTTCAAGTACTTTATTCATTTTCCTTTCCTTTTGGAGCTTCTATTGTGTATCTCTTTTCTTCCAAAGTTCTCCCAGATTATCCATTTGCTCCACAAATAAGCTAGATTGATCCCGATTTGGAATCACAATTTCTTTATCAAGATCTATCTCATCAGTATTTACTACTTTATCTTTTCCTTTTGTCTTAGGACTCGGTGAAGGAACAATTTCCTTACCTTTATGTTCCTCATTTTTTTTCCTCAGTATTGAATCCAATTAGGTCATTGACCTTTACAGTACCAATTTTTGAATCAATGTTAATCGATGATTCAATATTGGTAGTAGAAGTATCTACCTTGCCTTTCTGGGACTAAGGTATGCTTGGCTCAGTAGTAAGTGGAGTCTGTTGCTCAGTTTCTACTTGTTCAAATGTGGATTCTGTAACCTTGTCCTTGCTCAGAGGTACTATATTCTAGATAGGAGATTGGGGTAATGATGTCATTACCTCTACTGCAATCTGTTCAACATTGGACTCTTCAATAGTCTGTACCTCAGGTAATGTATCATCATTTTCCTATTCTAGAGGGTCTGTACTCAGTTTTTTTGCCTTAACATTGTCTTCTTTTATCTAAAATATTGATTTCCATACTAATGTGACATGTTGAACTACATCTTCTCTATTTTTGTTCAATATTTGGAATGCCCTGAATCTGGGGGTGTGACTATTTTGATATTTACACAAGGCCTCTTTTACTTCTTTTCCCTTCATTGTAGGCATGACTTGCTTCAATGTCTGTTCCCTTATGTCCTTTTTAGTTTGGACTGCATTATTCCAGGGAATAGAGACTACCTTGAATAGGTCTTCAGCCATATGTCTCTTTAGCTCAGAGGGGTCATATTTCCATTTTTCCATCTTCTCCACTACTACTTCTTCAATCTTCTTCTTTTCTTCCTTAGTCCTAGAAGCATAATTCAGTGACTTCAAAGCAATCATACCTCTTCCTTCTTTTAGTTCTTCAATTTTCTAATCAAGTGAGGGTGGTGGTCTCATGAAAACCATAGTATCAGCTTCTCCATCATCATCCTCATCTTTACCCAATACAAGTCTTCTCCTTGATCTCCTCATTGTGATAACAGAGGTAGTGCCTTTTTCCTTTTTCTGCTTGGGTGTTACCTTTCTCTTCTTCTAAGGAGGTTCAATATCAGTCTCTTCCTTTTCTTCCTCAGATTCAATATCCTCTATTTTAACTGTATCCTCTTTACTCTTAGAGATGGCAGGAGAGTTGGAGGTCTTGCCATACTTCTTCTTAATTGTATCAAGCCTCTTCTTTCCTCTTTTCAAAATGTTGGGAATCTCAATCTCCAAAGATATCCTGCTCTTAGCTTCCTCATATGTTCCAAAGTAGGGTGCCTTTGGATTGGTAGGTTCATTTACAAGAGTGTCTATGATATCTCGTGTCATCTATGTTGACTTCATATGATAGGGGTTTTACCCATGCAACCCTAGGCTTTACTGCTTGTATATAAAACTTATCACAATCAACTAGGAAAAAAATTTCATCTTTGTAATCTTCAACTAGTTGTTTAGGAATTTTGTACCTACTTTGCATCTTCTATTTGAAATTATCAAAGTATCCATCCATAATGTTATCAAAGTTATCTCCTAACTCAGTTATGAATTCATTAATCTAATGGATTATTGGTCTATCCTTATTCCATGCTACTGTACCCTTGGAGGGAAAGAACTTCTCAACATAAAAGAGTATGCAGATTAGAAGAGAACCAAACTTACATGAATTGGTTTTGGATACTTGGATGTTTTCTATATTATTTCTCAACTGGATGAGCTACAATTCTGCTAGGTCGAATACCAAATTCTTCTTCACCACTTTCTATGCTAGGTCAACAACTTCACATGGAACACTGTTAGGTCTTCTCTAACTATATATCTTGTGGGATATAACTTGAATGCCAAACTTTAGTTCCATATTAGTTACTCCATTAAGTCTCATGCCTCTACCATCCCACTTGGAAAGAGTTAACTCAGATAGGTCATCCTGGGTTAGGGTTTTGGTAGCTTTTAGATTTTCTAGCATAGGAAACCTAGTGACATGTTGAATTATGTTCTTCATGATCTTCAGAAGATGTTCCAACCACAAGTGCATGTCGTGGACATGGCTAAGAACATATCTCATCCACTTTGTCTAGAAATTCCTCGGCATGTGCATGATGTGTGTCAAACCCTTGGTTTCAATGTGCTTATGCTCGGGCTTCAAACTCCCATTTGTACATAATTCATCATATTCTTTGTTCATCTCAATGGTTCCAATCTCATGTATGTTGTTGTGATAGAAGCTTCAGATGTCATTAACCAGTAACACTTTTGGAGGAATCAGGGAATGTGCTCCCATCGGTTCTATCTCTTCTACAATTTTTGGATGAAGTTTAAACACTGGGGGATCACAAATTGCATTTCTCACCAACATCTCAAAACCTTTCTTGACCTTTTTGCTAGAAGTGGATGCCATATTGTTTGGATGAAATGATCAAACTTTGCTTTCAATCACAAATTCACATTGAATCGCTAAGGGCTCTAAATTGATCTGTGAAATGAAAACTTTGTAAGCAATAATCTTCACAATCCTTCATTTATAAGAGATTTTAAACCATTAGAGTATTTCATTAAATGCTCTGTACATAGTAGTTGGCATGACTCAGGTATTCACTCGAAAGCTTGGGTGAAACTAACTTCCTAAATATCAATACTGCCTGACTCAGCTTGGTTAAGCTAGAGTAGCTTGGATGTTACTAACATTCTAACTTGGGTAGAAATATAATATGTCCTCATGCATCAATATGAAGATTTGGACTTGATAGCTTATCTGGAACCAATTTATGATGGCTTGTATTGCACAGTTCTAGTCATCTCCTTTCATTCCTATTATGTAATGGTAGATCCACCCAGCTCACTATTTTGGGTGTCATTAGATCCTTCATTGGTTTGATCTGAATTATTACAGGATTTCCTTACCCATTTCTTTCTCATTTGAGTTCTAATTTCTGAGACTTTAGCTTTTCCATTCTTAAAACCAGTATCAACTTTTTCTTTGTTCATACAGGTCTTTCTTAGATGACCGAGTTGCTTGCACACATAACATATCTTAGTAGGATCCCTTTTTCTGAAGTGAGTCTTCATACAATTTGCACCAATGTACCCATATTAACCACAATGAAAACATCTGTACCATGTGTTGTAATCCCAACCAAAAATTTCCTTGGCTAATTGTTTAGTAGGATTCCACTTCTTAGTTCTGCACTCGGAAGATCTATGACCTTGTTTGTTACACTTGTTGCATTTTCCTTCAAACTTAGGTTTCTCTTTGCATTCACTTGCTCTATGTCCATGTTTGTTGCAACTGTAGAATTTACTATTAAATTTTGACTTTCCATTGCTCCAACATTTATTTGATGTATGCCCTAACTTACCATAATGATTGCATGTAGGCTTGTCGTTCTTTTGAGTTCCTTGTTGTGAGGATTCACCTTGCTTAGTATAACCTAATCTAGTATTTCCATGATGTCTGAATTTTGTTTCCTAATCTATGCTAGCTTGTGAATTCATCATACTTTCATTTGTTTATTTTTCAACATTGAGATCATTCTACAGTCTTTCATTTTTTGTGCTTAGATTGACAACTTCTTGTGTTGCATTATTGAGTGGACTTACCAAATCAATTTTCTGAAGTGACAAGGTTTGGATTTCTTTTTATTTTTCCTCTAATCTTGTAGTGAGAAATCTTTTATCTTCTTGTGCTATATTTTTATCATCTTCTGCTTTGTTCTTTAGCTCCATGACTTCAAATATTCTGATTGAGTGAATTTCTTGTTCTCTTTTCAACTTTCTAACTTCTTCATGTAAAGTGAGATTCTTTGTAAGTAAGTCTGTAATAGCTACATCACCTTATTCAAAACTTCTATCCTTGCAAAATTCTTCAATTCTTTCTTCTATATAGTTCTTGTCATTCATCTGCACCGCTAATTCTTTTCTTCTTTTCAAGGAAAGAGAGAGCTTCTCCTTAAGTTTCATGATCTGATCCATGGCCACTTTAAGATATATCTTTTCATTCTCGATGGCTTTATCCAGTCTGTATGTTTCCATAGCCTCTGATCTTTCCTCAAGTTGTTAAACTTCTGATAAGAGAACCACTTCTCTGATACCTATTGTTGGAAATATATGATGTGCCCAGTGACTAAGAGGGGGGGTGAATTAGGAACCAATAAAACTTAATCATTTTAATCCATAATTAGATTAACTTCTTTGTTTGCATGCATAGAACTTGAAAGTAATTAATCATACACAACATATAACACAATATTTGGTTACCCAGAAACATTCCAAAAGAAAGTAAAACTGAGGTGGGGATGATACCCACAAGATATAGTACTGCAATATAAATTTATCTTGTTAGAGCTTACAATGACCACTTTTGATGGTCTTCCCTATTAGGAGCATAGAAAGGACTGTTAGGTCCACCTTGTTAAATGATTTTGTACATTACAATAAGTAATGCAACTCTGTTAAGAGATTTAGAGAAAGGACTATTAGGTCCACCTTGTTAAAGGATTTTGTACAATACAATAAGTAATGCAACTCTATTAACAGATTTAGAGAAAGGACTATTAGGTCCACCTTGTTAAAGGATTTTTCTGATCCACCTGTGAGAATGAACTAGTTGATGATCTACTCTGTGCAACTATGATTGTTGAATAAGATCCTTACGAATATAACTGATCACTTGAATGTGATAGATAAGACTCTGTTGTCCTAAATACTTCTTCTCTTTAATCAAACTGTCATTCGTATGTATTACTCTTATACATATACATACATTTCATTTCATACATTCATACATTACATTTTTCATGCTTATTGGATGAAATAAACTATAGATTACATATATATCTTAACCAAACAAATAACTCTACAAGTTTTCTTGTAATAAACAAAATGATATTTAACAATATATGCAAGGTCGGCTTCAAACTGTCACTCAGGTCTAGAAGTCCACTTGGGTGATAAACTGTCACTTGGGTGATACTGCAAATCACTCGGGTCATACTGATCACTCGAGCGATGCTGGTCACTAGGGAAATGTTGGTTACTCGAGACTTGCATAATGCTTTCTGGCTCGGTCGACACTAGATGACTAAATGTTTTGACACTAATTGACAATATGTCTTTCCATAAGGTCTACAAAAGGTTGATCCTCTTTTGACAGATTTCCTAGTGGACTATGCTTCTATTTTTTATCCTTTTTTGATGGGTTGACTAGCATAACACAGCTTTGTAGACCTTCAATTCTATATTTTCTCTTCACATGGTCGATAGTAAGTTGAAACCTTACTAGGATAGTTTGATCTCTCTCTCTCTCTCTCTCTCTCTCTCTCTCTCTCTCTCTCTCTCTCTCTCCAAGTGACGATTCTTTTTATCTTGGTTAAAATTTTGATGAGGACCTATGTCACTTAGCGGAGACACCTCTCCTTGTTTCCTTGACCTTGATAAAAAAAAATTGGATGCATTGATCTACTTTAATTTACGCATGAATTTTTCTCATACTCCCTCTAAAGTGGGGGATAATTGAATTATCTTAAATTTTAAGCACCTATAATTAGATGTTCAATTAGGCACCATTTTAGTGCTTACATGATTTTATGTTCATTGTGATTTATCCAACAACCTACCTCCTACATTTTTTTCTTCTTTTCTTCCTTCCTAGGTTCTAATTTAAATTTGGGCCTCTTCTAGGTGGTCTTGGGAAAAAGATGCACATGGTGTCCTCTTCCATGATGTTTGGCCCCAATTTGAATCAGGAGAAAATCTTGTTGTTTTAGGAGGAATTTTATATTTGAGTTGGCCTCCTTTGGATTTTGACCTCTGAAATGTTGTGATAGGTATGAAGGCAACCTATCTCTCCTCATTTTGACATAAGGAGTTCAATATTTTCAAGCTTTAGGAAAAATTTCTAGAGCATTGCTAGGTTTTAAGATCAAGTCTTCATCCCAAGCATTCTCTAAGCATCCAAGACATCTTTGAAGGCAATTTTCACCATTGTAGCCAACTTATCTCTCATGATGGCCAAGTAGAGGATTACTCAATCAAGCAAGAATATCTGTTGTTCATCTACATGCATTCATCATTTAAGACAAGAGTCTATCAAGCATAACAACATTGAAGATATTTGGGGAGTATTTTCAGATCTATGCATTTGTGAAAAGCATCCTTGATTCTTCTTCTCATTCCAGAATTCAAAGTCAGCATACAACTACAAGCATCTTCATAGACATCACAATCTTAATATTAGTTTATGAAGATATATACATTTATAAGTTAGATCTAATATTTACCTTACATTTATATATTTTACATTCATGCAATTTTATTTATATTTCAAAGTTGATTCCTTAACTGGAGTTTGACCAAGGTAAATCCCTTTCAACCCAACAATTTTTAGTTTTTCTCTATGCAAGAATAGGTGGTGAACCTATCGAGACTTAATCTAGAAAGCATAGGATCTCATAGAAGGATTGTAACTGAGATTAGCATAAAGTAATAGGAATAGGATAGCTTAGGTGACCTTTTTATGGGTACGGGACACTTGGGTGACCTCTTCCCTGCAATTCAGCTTCAAACTAAAACTACATGTCAATATTTTTGTCTCATTGTTTTTTTAGATATTTATAGGTTGTTTGTTTTTTGTCAAACTCTCTAACCTGAAACTTGTTACTTTGGCTTATTTAGTCCTCAATCTTGCATCCTCCAATTATATTCCCTCAAATCTAACTTATTCTAATACACTCATTGTGAAGGATCATTAAACCACTTAGCATATGATTCCTACTTGACCCTAGAGTATCATCTTCCTTCTAATTATGTAATAAGAAAAGGAGGACAAAACAATCTCCCTTGCATGCATTGGCCCCCTCTTCTCTTTCTTATTGTACACTTAGTAGTGTTCCTATAATAATAATTGTAATACTGTTATTCATATTGTGAGTACGATTCTCACCATGGTTTTCCCCACAGTTTGTTTCCACGTAAATTTGGTGTTCTTGTGTGTGTGAATCATTGCAGTATATTTTACTAGTGGTTAGCTACATTAAATTTAATAATTAAGGGAGTGTGAAAAAATAGTTAAGTTTTTGTGCATGTTGATGCACCCCCCCTTTCAACATTCATAGGTGCTCAGCAAAAATCTATCAAAAAGATCACACAATATTCTAGTAGGCACAGAGAAAATGATGAAATGAAAAGATATAGGATAATAATTAGGAGATATTTTTCACAGCAAGTCAAATTGTGATATTGTTATCAAGATTCAACTGTGTAGTTTTTGAGTCAAACTCATTGACCCATGTTTCATGACTATTGGTTCACAAGAACCCATCTCTCATGAGAATGAATGGAACAATTATCATTCATTACATCTAGGAGATGCTCACAGAGGTGAATCACTAAGACTTCCTATGAGGTCACCCATCACAGTACTACTCCAGCTCAAATGCGCTTAACTACGAAGTTTCCTCCATGGTTAAGCCCACTTTTCTTGCAATCACATTTAAAGAAACTTCAAAAAGTGTTATGTCTTATAAACCATTCATTAGAAAGTCCATAGGAGATATTTTCCATAGCAAGTCAAATTGTGATATTGTTATCAGGATTCAACTGTGTAGTTTTTGAGTCAAAATAATTGGCCCTTGTTTAATAAGTAGTGGTTCACCAGAACTCATCAGAATGAATAGAAAACTTAGCACTCATTACATCTAGGTGATTCTCATAGAGATGAAGCACCGGGACTTCCCGAGAGGTCACCCATCCCAGTACTACTCCATCTCAAGTGCTCTTAACTATGGAGTTTCTTCCATGGTTAAGACCACTTTTCTTGCAACCTCATTTCTAAAACCTTCAGCAAGTGTTGTGCCTTATGAACCATTCATTAGAAAGTATCTTAATATCATCAATTAATAAGTAGGATTATTTTACCACAACAATTAAAATTGTGATCTTTCTATCATGATTCAACTGTGTAGTTTTTTGAGTCAAACTCATTGACCCATGTTTCATTATTAGTGGTTCACAGGAACCCATCTCTCATGAGAATGAATGGAGCACTTAGCACTCATTACATCTAGGTGATACTCACAAAGGTGAAGCACCAGGACTTCCAGAGAGATCACCCATTCCAGTACTACTCCACGTCAAGAACACTTAACTACAGAGTTCCCTCGATGGTTAAGCCCACTTTTGTTGCAACCCTATTTGTAAAACCTTCAGCAAGTGTTGTGCCTTATGAACCATTCATTAGAAATCCCCTTAAGCTCAATAATTAATAAGTACAAGATATTTTCCAAAACACAAATCGTGATATTGCTATAAGGATTCAATTGTGTAGTTTCTTAGTCAAACTCATTGAACTATGTTTCATGAGTAGTGGTTAACAAGAACCCATCTCTCATGAAAATAAATGGAACACTTAGCACTCATTGCATCAAGGTGATGACCACAAAGGTGAATCACCGGGACTTCCTAGGAGGTCACCCACCCCAATACTACTCTAGCTCAAGCGCACTTAACTAAGGAGTTTTCTCCATGGTTTAGCCCACGTTTCTTGCAACCTCATTTGCAAAACCTTCAGCAAGTGTTGTGCCTTATGAACCATTCATTAGAGCGCTTTGAGAGGTTTCCAAAAAGTGGTTATAATAGAAAATCGGGTACACTGTTCAAAAGTTGTGGCTCCTAGAAGTTGTGCCATCAAGACTCAAGTTTCGATACAAAAAGGAAGAGAGAAAAATCACTGTGGGAAACTAAACCATTGGGTGCCAAAATGAGAAAGTTTCACTTTCTAAAATATTCTAAGGTGGTTGTTGGTGCTACATATACAAGGATGAAGGTAGGTTTCAGGATCAGTTTTAGAAGAGTGGTTTGTGGCTCTATCTTGCAGATTATTGTAATGAAAATGACCATGTGGTTGTAGCATGTTATTTTTATGAATATTATAAGGTCGTTTCATTGAAGGTAATAGAAAGAAAGTTTTTATGTTCTTGCAATTGTTCGGTTCTTGCAATTTTCTATTTATTTCCATGTTTTGTTTTGTGTGTTTGGGTTAGTAAGGGGAGTACCCTTCATCAACATGTAACAATTATTGTGAATTTATAATTTAAGTCATTCTTTTCAAATGATACAATACTCTATATTGATAATTCTATAACAACCAACAATGATATTTAGTCTCACTTTTCTTATTGTAGATTTAGATTTATGTTTGCAACCTTTTCCTTATTCATTTAGTGGTTCTGTTTGAAAAAGAGATTTCCTCTTATTAGATGTTTTTATTTTATTGTAGGTCTTAGTGTTTTTTTCTTTTATTATCAATGAATGAAGGTTTCAAGAAATTTCTAAATAATTTAACACCCTATCCTCAACTAAATATATTTGATTTACTTATTGCACTTATTTATAGGTGAATTGAAAAAGGGAATATTTATCATCTTTCTCTATATTTTTTTAAGAATACGTGTGGAAAAATTAAAGGGTATATCACATGTTAAAGTGTAGTGAACAATAAAAGTAAAAATTTGTGTCTTGGATCTAAAGAATGAGGTTATTAATTAAATTAAGTATTTTAAGGAAATGGAGATTGTTTATAATTTAACTCTCTTTGACCCTCTCTCCTAAATTTAAATTTATAAATAATATAGACAAGAAAATCTTCTTGAAATATCCAATGATTGTATACCCTAGTGCTCAAGAACCCTTTGTGATAGTTTGTGACTTGAAGGCTAAGAAGAATAATATTTTTAAAAAGGGTGTAGCATATTTTTATCTAAAGGTGTTTATCCCAAGATTCAAATCATTATACTTTTAGAGTAGCTCCTATTTGATTAAGATTTTCAAACCCCCTCTCCACTTTTTGTTCTATTCTTATCTAAAAATATTGGGGATAACCTTGGAAAGTTTCTTACTGTGTCTATTGTTAGAGTAATCAGTTGTTCTTACTCTTTTTCGCTTAAGATATCTCTTAGGTGCATATAATTAATACTTTATATTAATTATATTGCGCAACCTAGCTTTTATATTTTAGGGTTTGTTCACCTTTATAGGTTGAACTTTGTAATTTTTTTTCATAACTTAGAGAATAATATTGTGCTTCTTCTTTTGAGCATCTCTGAGTTCTGCTTTTTCATTTTTGTGCTTCTACTTTGTATCAGGTCATTTGCATGCAGGTGTATTCGGGTTCTATGGATTTGCATTTTTCTCAAATCCTACATGGTATCAAAGCCACCCTGTCGCTGCCTGATCAAAAGTCTTTGAAGCCACGATTCGAAGACGACAGCCATAGCCTTTTTGGGGCTTTTTCTGTCACTTTGAAGGAGGTGCCATTTTCTGGAGTCATTTGAGAAAAAATGGACTCTGCCATTGCGTTCAGAAGGCCTGGGAAAGTCGAAAAACATATAAAGTTTGACTATTTTGGCCTCTGTGACCACAGGGAAAAATTTCAAGCCTACTAGGGCCGTACGGCTCAAAAATTGAAAAAAAACTCAAAAAAAAATTTAAAAAAATGCATTTTCTTAAATTTTTTGCCCGCTGCCAGCGCGCGCCAACGCGCCGCTCCTCCGCCGCCCAGGTCCGTCGCCGCCTCCTCCACGCCCGGCCCGGCC
>MU226316.1:4406365-4421007 GCA_018584345.1 Thuja plicata
TTGTGCTTCTTCTTTTGAGCATCTCTGAGTTCTGCTTTTTCATTTTTGTGCTTCTACTTTGTATCAGGTCATTTGCATGCAGGTGTATTCGGGTTCTATGGATTTGCATGTTTCTCAAATCCTACATCTATAAATTTACACGAACACACTAATGGATACAATGAGGATACTTATTCAAATATATTTGAGAAATGGTTTTCCAAAAGATATTGCATAAAAGTGGATAAGGATTTTTGGAGGTGATCATTATATTATGAAAAATACAATACTTTGATCTTTCACTTCTTTCAAGTGGGTAATAAAGTTGAGTGTAACAATTCCAAGATCCTTTAGCTTGTTCATTGTGGTGGATGGAAGATAATCCCCAACACTATTTGGTGGGATATAAACATGAATTTGTCCCTATCAACCCTATGATAAAGGAAAACAGTAACTAAGAAGATTTTCAATTCTCAAAGGAGTGAGATGAAAGTGAAGTTGAATTTTAGGGCAATGCTGATAAAAAGGAAAAATATGATGAATATAGTAAAAATTTGAGAACCCTCTTAGTATACAGGTAAAAACATAAAATTTTGGAATGGATAGAGAGAAAACTATAATGTTATGGTGTTTATACAAAATTAAAAGACTATTCAAAATTACTAGATAATCTAGATGTAGATCCATTGACTTTTGAAGATGATTTTACATCACAGGTTACGAATATTAATGAGTATGGTATCGAAGGGGTAATTTCTCTTTCATGACAAACTAAAATGTATGAATATAAGAAATTAAAAAATTTAATCCAAAAGGAACACCTATTTGAAAATAGTGTAATGAATATTGTATTCAAAATAGAAAAAAAAATGTTAGTCTGGTGAATTTGTAAAGTAAAGATTTAAAGTGAACCTTTGTTTATTGTGAGAAAATTATTATCTAAAGGTAGAAGGTAGCATTTCTTATTTTAATACTTTGCAAATGAATTCTTGTTTATAATTTATTTTAATACTTTGCAAACGAATTCTTGTTTATAATTTGTATGTTCATGCTCTTTATTATTATATTTTCCACTTTTAAGGGTAAAATCCCCTATAAAACTGTCACATCCTTATCTAAAAATATTGTGGGTATGATCAATTCTACAAGGTTTGTGATTTAAAGTACATACATTTGAAAAATGGAAAATTTTAATGGAAGTTATTTTTTTACAAAGGGTTTATTTTAACCCAAAGGGTAGTTTTCTCCATTTTTCTATATGGTTCTAAAATTTAGGTTTTCTTTTACCTTTGAAGATAACAATTTATATTGTGTGATATGGTTCTAAAAGGATTTTATGTCCCTTATTTATTATTCATGTACTTGTGCCACTTCTAAATTAGACATTACAAATTGATTATTTGCAAGAATAAACTATATGTATTAGAAAATAAATTTGGTGAAATGCATATTGTAATATCCCTTTACAAGATAAGATTAGAATCATAGTCACTAAGGGACTTCAAGTTAGTGATGATGATAGAATTCCTATATCCACATATTTTGGTGACTAATTATATAGAATGTAGCCATATTCTTATCCATTTCTCACATACTCATTTTTATTCTACAAGTCCTCTATGTTCCAAAATTAATATAATTTCATCACTATTATCTATAGGCCCTAATTTTACCTAACCAAGAGAGAGAGAGAGAGAGAGAGAGAGAGAGAGTGCATGTATGTGTGCATGTGTGCACTTGGGCGCGCGCGCGCGCGCGCGCGTGTGTGTGTGTGTGTGTGTGTGTGTGTGTGTGTGTGTGTGTGTGTGTGTGCGCGCGCGCGTGTGCATGTGCGCGCGCGCGTGTGTTAGATGTCGTAATGAAGTGATCCCTTACAAATAACTTCCCCCATGCTCTTCAAATTTTATAGGGTTTTCTTCTCTCTTCCTACTTGGGTGAATACAAGAAAATAAAAAGATATGGGTGCCCTACCTCTAGTTTAGGTGTTTTTCAAACTTGTAAAGATATTAGAGATGGAGAAATAAACTCAATACTTATATATGCTTAATTCCAATACAAATAAAATATTAGAATATGGAATTGAAATGAACAAACAATTATGAGTTATTTGGGATTGGTGATACACTTAAGAATGCAGAAAAGACTTGAAGTATTTTTTTGATTCAAACCTTAATAGTCATGGATAGTGAATTTTATGGTGTGAATCACTTAACAATGAGAACTATTTTGAGTGTTATTGTGTATAACAAAGTTTTAAAACAAAAATTCCTAAATGTGGTAGCAAAAAGATTGGATTTGAACTCGCAAATAAAAAAATACACAAATAAAAAAATATATTTTAATTATGTATGAAACATAAAGAATGAATTAAAAGTATATTTTAATCACACGCTTGTTATTAGAACTTGAGATATGAGCACAAACCCAAAAGTATAAATAGAATTTAGTTATTAAATATTTATTCAATAAACAAAAACTATTAACAAATTTAAAATTTAAAAAAAAAAAAGAGTTCTAAGAAAAAATGCTACTTCTCTATTCGGTGTAGTCCAAAATAATTTTTTGTTTATTTTTTGAAAAAAAAAAAAGGAATATATATAGGGATTTTTCAAGTGTCTTTTGAAACTAATTCTCAATAGATCCTTTAAATCACTCAATACTCATTTCATTACTCTAATAATCTAATTATTCAAAATAAAAATGAGTTAAAAACATTAAAAGAAGTTTTATCAAAGATCTACAATAAAATTGATGGTAGTGCACAAAGACAAATTCTGAGGTTTTGGAAAATGTGTGGCATAAAACTCATGATTATCTCTATATGATGCAATTTTTATGATTGTTTCTATCTAGGTTTGTGATTTTATGTATAATCATTTAAATAAATACATTGTAAGGAAAAACTTCATAAAAATTTGGACGGATAAAAATCCTTTAACATTCATCCCAATTATGCACTTGGTAACCACTCTCAAGGAGATGTAGTGTCATGGGTGTTTTGACTTTTTCCTCTTTCTTTTGTGACTTAGAAGGTATATCTTTCTAGATATTATCAAATATTCTTTAGCATCCAAATAGCATTAGAGTTGTTAAGCGTAACTTTTGTTTTTTATAAGGATGCAACCTTCCTCAAATTCAAATGAGTGGAGTATGAGAATAAAAGTTTCTTTATTTTCTTGTGATGAAGGGAAAGAATTATATAGTTAACTTTTAATTTATTATACCTTGGGAGGCAATAAAGTGACTTCATGTGCTCCTATATAAGTGGTTTCATATTGGTTTCTTTTCATTTATTAATGGACTACCTTTTGTTTTGCATTTGTGGATTTGTTAGGAGTGTGTATACAAGTATCCATACTAAAATGATTCAAATAAAAAATGAAAAATGGAGGTTCCTCTTATTTCATGCACAAATTTAAGTTATTTATGTATAATACAAGGTACAAATTATACATGTTCAAGTCATGTGACCTACCAAGTGAAACATTAAACCTATCCAAAGAAGGAAGAGTATATAAATGTAATAGAACATATTTATTTCTCACTTGATGAGGGAAAATTATGCAAGCCAATATATAAATTGATGTACCTTTAGACATCTTTAGTATTTTTCCTAAATTGGTATAGTTGGTCATTAAATTTTATTAAGTATGACATACTCATCGATGCATATATTAAATTGATTTTTAGGACCTATGCCAATTATGTTGGAAAATCTCATAGATAATGTGAATCACATAAACTATACTATAGAATTATTATTGAATCTCTTCATCAAAAAATGTAATTTAATATGAGTCATAAGGGGGAAGGGGCTCTCAAAATGTCATTTCCACAAAAGTATCTATCTATAAAATTGACAAAGAAACTTAAAACTAATAAATAATTGTCCTTTATCCATTGACAATAAACTATCTTTGCTATTGAACTATTCGATATTTAAGAATATCTATAAATGCTAAATTATTGTTTTAACTATTGAAAATCTTAAATATCAATATCTTAATGGGACTAAGTTTTGAAATTTGTTTAATATCCAACAACGTGTTAATATATATCTACTTTAAACTATTTAAGGTTATCCTACTTTAAAAGTCCCTATCAATGTAATCACTAGTTTTACTTTACTATTATTATATTATCCTTAATTCATGAATGTGAAACATGATAAAATATTCAATGTATTGACTCAAAATTGAGAAAAAAGAGAAGAGGTTGTTTCTAGAAAAAGACAAAAACTTAGTCTTTTAAGAGTTTAAAATGCCTATTATTCTACTTTAGACTATGTTGGAACAAGAATAAAAATATAAGATATGGATTAGGGTTTAATTTCTTTCTTTGTCTCCATTCTAAGTGGAAAAATTTGCACATAATTTTATCTTCTTTGGTATTGTAGATTTTGTACAACCACAATTGCACATAATTGTGTCTTCTTTGGCATCGTGGCTTTTGTAAAACCACACTAGGGGATGTTCTTTAGAGATCCTACCATATATTACAACATCGATCATGCAAATACTAAGCTTAGAAATATCACATTAAAACAAGCATTTGCATTGCCTAGGTATGACATATTCTATTTTTTGGATCTAGCCTTTGTTATATGACAACACACTTTCATTTCTTTCATTTCATTTCAATATTAATTCCAAACAAGGGTTTGAATGAGGCAAAACCCTCTCTCCAACCTTTTTTGTTTTTTTTTTTGTTTTTTTGTGCATGTAAGGGTGGCACATCTATTGGGAAGACTGCAAGTGGATTGGGAAAAATACTTGGGTATAGAATGCCCTAGGCTTTCTATTCCTAATAAAAAAATGCCTAGGGTGTTTTGTACCTGGCAGATCACCTTCAAATTTAGATTAGAAGTCAGTACATTTATTGAGTCCCTATTTCATGTCATTATAGCTTCTTGTTTATTTTGTGTTAGACTATCTTTTTTGAAACTATCTATGTTTTCTTATTTTGCCTTCTAGTATACATTATCATATAATCCATATCATTCCAACCCAATATACTAATTAATGAAGTAGCATTGACCCACTCAGTGCTTAAGTCCAACTTGAGCCCATTGGGACATCTTCCTTTCGATTGAACATTATAAAAAAGGGGGAAAATCAGAATTACAATTGCTTAACCTTTTTCTTATTATGCAACACACACACACACACACACACACACACAGAGATGTATAAATAATGTAGATGAGAATAGATGTTATGTGAATATTTAAGAAGATATAGAAGAGTATAAATGAATATATGATATATATGATGATTGTTGATAGTTTGGACTAGGTTGTCATTTATGTCAAACTTGTTGATTTTTATGATTAAGATAAAGATTTTAGTTGTGTTTTTCGTTGGTGTTTCTATCAATGTAAAAGGAGAATATTGTTAGCAATATGTGTTCAATGTTGTCATTGGTCCCAATTCTTTGTTTGCATTGATTTCAACCTAAAGGAGTGTTGTGTTGCCTAATGTTTGGAAGATGATAGAGGTCCAAAAATGAGTTTTTATATGTTGCTTTGATGTTTGGTGGTGATGTTGTGTTTATATGTGGTGTAATTCCTTATGGGAGAATGCTCTACATTCCTTTGTATAGGAGGTTGGTGGCTTGTTTTTAAATTGTAATATCTATGGTCTGTGAATATTGCATTATCATGTTTTCAAGTCCCCAACATTTAAAAGGTTAAATTTGTGACTTTTTATTTTATGATAATGGTGTTGAGGATTGGTTCAAAGAATACTATGCACTGCTCCATATTTTTATTTCTAGGTGTGTAGTTTGGTGGACATGTTCAAAAGGTTTTTGCAGTTTTCTTGCTCATAATTCTTGTGTTGGTTATCTCTACAACTAAAGATATGTTCTTTTTTTGTTTGGTACTATTGTTTGTGTTGGCCTCTAGACAATTCAATAGATTATCTTAGGGGATATTTTTTGGATGATTGGTTAATGTGCTTTAATGTTTTGCTACATGTTATGTTTGATGCCAACCTTGGAGATTGTTGTGTTGCATGCACTTTGTCTAAATCAATTGTGGAATATTTGTTGTGATATATTTAGGCCCCCTTTATCCCCTAGGGTGGACCACATTGAGATCAAGTGTTCATAATTACGAACATTGTGTAAATATTGTGTATCTCTACTGTGGCTAACCTAGTTGAGAGCTTTGACGATCAAGTTGATATATAAAGATGTGTGGATGTTTGAGTTGAGTAGGCATTGAAGTGAAGTATATGTAAAATTAAATTTGATTCAAATTTGGAAAACCAGAAGTATGAATGACAATTTTTGATAAGATTTGATGATAATATATGTATGTGTGAGTTTGAGGCAATGCATGTGCAAGTTATGTTTGGCATGATATTGGTCTCTTAACAAGGTTGTTGGTGATTGTTTCATGATCAAGAGATCCTTCTTGATTTCAATTTATTAATAACATGTGACTCTTAGAAGACAATGTGTCCTTTTGGTAGCTTTTGTAGTTTTATGCTTTCCCTAGAGTTGTGTGCTTCAATCTTCAAGTCACTTGTATCTTATCCTAGGATTGTGCATCTGAATTTTTTATGTCCCTTATATATTTCTCTAAGGCTTTGTGCCTTAGATTGGAAGTCAAAATAAAGATAAATGATCTTCCTTCACATTTGGCCTAAATATTATATTTAAGTAAATCATATAGTGAGTTTTATTCTCACCATGGCTTTTCCCACATTGGGTTTTCTACATAAAAATATGGTGTTCATGTGTTTGTATGTTCATTGCATTGTCTTTCATTTATGGTAGTTGGATAAAGATAATAAAAAAGTATCTGTGAAAAAAAAAGTGTAAGGATTTGTTCAAGACTAATTTAACCCCTCCTCTTAGTCTTGTGGTGTGTTCAAAAATTGTATCAAAGATGAGTTCCTCTTAGAGAATCTTAACCAATTTAGGAAGATCTAGGATGGCGTATGACAATGATCACAAAATACTAAAGTTTGATGGGTCAAATTATACCTTTTGGAAGGTTTTGGTGAAATTAAAATTTGAACTCTATGCCATTTGAAATTTGGGATATTGTTGAGGAAGGTTCAAATCCTCTAGTTGGTACCCCTTCAACTCTAGATAAGATAAAGTTGCATGAGAAAAATGCCAAAGCTAGAAATGCTATCATCAGTGGAATAAGTAATCCAAATTTTTTGAAGGTCATATCCTAAAAAATTGCTAAAGATGTTTGGGAGAAGCTAATAAATATCTATGAAGGAAACAAGAAGATTAAGAAAGTAAATATGCAGAATCATAAGCATAATTTTGAAACCCTAAGTATTTTTAAAGATGAAAAAATTGATAGTTACCTACACAAGGTGATGAAGTTGTAAGTGAAATCAAAGGTATTGGTGAAACAATAGAAGACAATCAAGTTGTAAGGAAAGTAATGAGAACCATGTGTAGGGCCTATAAACCTAAGTTGTATTCTATTGATAAAATTCATGATATAGATATATACACATTTAATCATCTCTATGGATCAATCTCCACTTTTGAGACAACAAAATGAAGATAGTCAACATGCCAAGAAGGAAGTTCCATTCAAATCTATGAAGAAGATTGAATATGTACTTGAGAAAAAGTAGCGATCTGGATGATGAGGAATAAAAATTTGTAAGAAGGCTAAAGAAAGGATCCAAAAAGTATAATGGTAAGTTTCCCTTAAAATATTTTTATTGTGTAAAAATTGGTCACTATTTTGTTAGGTGTCCTTTCAAGGAAGATAAATATAAGAAGTTTGATGGTGATAAAATAAAAGATGATAAAAATACAAACATAGATTATAGAGATAAGGGTAAGAAGATTCTTTTATCAATAGAGACCCATTAATCTAAAGATGGAGATGCAAATGATTCTTGAATTATTAAATACTATATTTGACTATTAAGGAAAATAGTATTAATAGATGTGAAGTCACAGTGTTACAAAAAATAATGAATGATCAATGGTTGTGAGGACCTCCCTACATACAAGAGAAGATCCTTAACCCTAGATAATTGATTCCATATGTTCAAAGCATATGACAAGTGATAGAGGGAAGTTCCTTGAGCTTGAAAATTTTGATGGTGGATCAATTAAGTTTTCTAGTGAAGATCTGCACCTATTTGTGCTAAGGGAACCATATCAACTAATAGCAAGCATAGGACTGGTCATGTTTATCATGTTAAGGGCTTGAGACGTAAACTTTTGAGTGTGATTTATATGTCCAATAAAGGGTACAAACTTACCGTTCATGGTTCCATTGTTGGAAATACAATAATGGGAAAGCAAGATACTGAGAGGGGGGTGAATCAGATCTTCAAATATAAACACTTAAAACAAACTGATAACACATTCATACATAAATGAATCTAATGTAATCTCAGATAGTATCCACACCATGAAATAATTAACACATAACACAATAACTTGGTAACCCAGAAACCCAAATAGGTAAAACTGGGGTGGGGATGGCACCCACAAAAGTCTCCACTACTGCAGTAATAAAGTGTACATGTTAAGGTTACAATGTTTGATTACAAAATGTAATCTACCCTGTTAGAGGTCTTCTCTGTTAAAAGCTTCAGATCATTACAATCTACCTTGTTAAAGGATTTAAACTTACAATCAAGTAAGCACTCTATTAAGAGATAAATAAAGGCCTTCTAAAACCACTCTATTAAGAGATTTTCACCTGATACAATGATTAAAAAGTCTCAAGTATTGATCCTTCAATATGCACTATGATGCTGATGATGGATCTCCTCTTTTCAATATCTCTTCTGATCTTATAATCTGATATATCTTTACTCTGTTGTTCACTGTGTTATGCTCTATTTGATTCCTGCTTCTGAACAAAATAACCCTCTATGCTTTTCACTACAAAATGCAGTTACTTTTAACAACTCCTCTTCTGCCTCTTGCACATACATAAAATAGGGTTTTGAAGCAATCTAATATATCTATACAGATCTAACAATGAGATCTAGATCAACGATCAAGATCCAATACCCATACCATGATGGTATTACAATTAATGTTTACAATGAGTAATGCATAGGATAAAACAATTAAATGCATAATTACTCCGTATAAAAATATTAAATGCATACAATGTCAGCCCAAAAAGCTTATTCAAGTCGGTCGGATCACTTATCCTTGAAGTTTGTATCATTCCTAACAAGTATACAAAAACTGTCCTGCTCGGCACTTTGACTGTTTGTTCCTCGGCATTTAACATCTCTGTCTCTACTCGGCTCGGCAATGCAACTTGGCTCAGCAATGTGACTAGGCATACTGAAAAATTGCTCGGCAATGTTGCTCAGCCTTGTATAGTTTTAGCTTGGCCACAACGATAGCCAACTAAAACTGCCTAATGAAATGACTAAGTGTTGGGCACTAATCATCAACATAGCTTAGAGATTAACAACCTCCCCCTTTGATATTAGTGGCAAAAACACTTACCATTACTTTTGTACATTTCATCAAAATATATTGCCTAAGTATTTTAAGTACTCCCCTAGGAATATACTTATACAAAAAATTTTACATGCCTTCAAAATTTATCAAAATTTATATACAAGTGTACATGTGTTGTACTGATGTATCCTTTCATAACTCCTTACCAACTTCCTTAATATCTTCCTCCTTTCGTAGTGTTAATTTCCCCCTTGTTTTTATCACTAATTGCTAGTGGGGTTAAGTTGTACTTATCCAAAAATTGCTTATGAAGTTGCAGGGTGGATTCAAATGTTGTGTCCCAGCTTTCCTTTGCAACCTTCATAAATTCTATTTTTATTTCTAGCTCGGCAGCTAGACTCACTAAACTCTCTGCAATCGATATATTTACACTCCTTGGTGATAACTCCTTAGCTTTTGAAAGTTCCTTCTATATTACCTCCAAATGAGGCAACAAGCTTGTCTAAATAGTTATCAACTTGGCCCTTATGTGACCATCTTCAGACATAAGCTCGGCTATTCTCCTTTGTGCATTTATCAACTTTTTAAAATGTAAAGAACTGGAGGTAATATCTTTACCTAAAGTAGTACCAGTTGTTCTCAAATCTAACTGTAGCTTCTCAACAAGCTGTAAATTATCCTTTGTGAAAATTTCAACATCACATAATTTCTTATACAAAGAATAAACATTGGCTGTAACTTTCTCTAAGGTTTCTACAAGAACAAAAAGTTCAACCTGTTTTGTTGCTATTTCTTCTGAAATCTTCTCTAGAACTTTGCTCTCAAAACTTCTCTGGGACCATTGTAGAAGCTTCAGATTACTGTCAATGTCCTCATCTGTTACTTTATGTACGATGGTGATGAGTTGATCTATGATTGGAGCTTGAGGTATTTCATCCTCTAAGTTAAAAGCCTTTGTAAATATGTCTTTGATGTCATGCGACACCTGCTTTTTCTTTTGTTCTATCTTCATCTCTTCCTATCTTTTCTTCCTTTTAAGTAACTCTTAAAGAGTCCCAATTTGTTCAAAAGATAACTCATTGGGATCCCATTGTGGAATCACAATGACCTCATCTAATGTTACATCTAAAATCTATGATTTCTTCTTCATTTATGGCGAATTTATGCTCGATAGCATAATGTCTTTCCCTTTTACACTTTCAGTATCCAATGCCTCCTTTAATTTTGTCAATATAGTCTGTGGATTCGGCATACCACTAGTTTTGGGACCTGTGGGAGTGGATGATGTAGAGTGTGGTAGCTCAACCAACACTTTTTCTGCCTCTTCTTCTTTAGGCTTATCAGCAACATCAGTTGTTACTACTCCACTATCTAAAACTATCTTCATAGCCTCTAAAATAGGTGGATCTTGTGAAGTTACCTCTTGATCATTTGCTTGTTGTTGCCCTTCACTTTGTTGAATACTGCCAGCTTCAATTTTATCACTAGATGTTGTGGACTTTTCTTCTTCAGTATAAACTTCCTTAATAGGTGAATCAGAGTCCTTTCCACTCGACATCTATTGTTCCTCGGCATTCAAATTGCTTGGATCATCAACTATGTAATCCATGGGACTGTCTGCGTTCAAATCAATAGTGTTTGTTGCATCTAATGCATCCTTGGTCTTGTCTTGTTCTACTGCAATTTGATCTTTAAGTATCTATGGTTCAGGGGTAGTCTTTTCTTCCACTTCTTTTGTCTTCTACTCGGATGGCCCTTCACCAGATTTCTTATCTTTTGGAATGAGCAATCCAAAAATCTTTTTCCAAATCCTTGTGCTTTGTGCACTACACCTTTAATGTCATTCTTCAAAATAGCATATCCTCTAAGTTTGGTAACAAACCTATTCTTGTAATCCTCTATGAATTTGGTTCATTGTTTAGAAGTTAACTCAAGAATTATCTTTTCTAGGGTTCCCTCCCTGATCTGTCTTTTAATGACCAGTGCAAATTCCCAATTGCTTGACAGAAAGTCATATAGTTCATCAGGCACATGATTTCCTATCTCTGTAGGAGTCAATTTGAAGGTGCTCATCATGTCCAAGAGTGCTTCCTGAACTTTGTGCCTATCTATTATTTTCAACTTGTCATATTTGATGAACTTAAATGTTGCTAACCCTGCTGAATTCCTTAAAGTATCACATACCTCATCAATGCTTGCTGGTTTCTTGAATTGAACTTTGGGTATGTCTGTGGGTTCATCAGTTTCTGTCTTCTCCTCATCACTATCTGTTGGAAAATTCAATTTTCTCCTTGGTCTTTTTGCTGGCTCACTCAGCTTAGCCTTAGAAGCAACCTTTGCTTCCTTACCAGAACTACTCTCTGTAACTTTTCTCTTACCATACACTTTTGTTTGCACTTCTACTGGGGAAGTGATAGTAGATGCTCTTGTCCTTGGATGATTAGTTGTAGGAGGTGTAACCTTGGGTTTTGCTCAGCTAGGCTTGGTTACTATAACAATTGATGGCTTCTTTCCCTTATCCTTCTGTGTAACTTCTTTTGATGCATTGACTTCCTCCTCAATAGAAATATCCTCACCTTGTCCAGTGGACAGACCTAGAGGTGCATCATCAGGTTCTTCATCACTACCCAAGCCAACCATTTTCTTTAGATTGTTCACTATCTTCTCTCTTTTCCTCTCCATAGTTCCTTCATTCAAACTTCTTGAAATCTTGGCCTTAGCTTCTTCATAGTTTCCAAATCTCTCTGTTGTGGTGTCAATAGCCTCGAATAGGAGTGCAGTGATGGCTGTTGATACTTCATCAACATTAATCTCATATGGAAATGGCTCTAAACATGTTATTCTGGGAGTCACTACCTTGATATAAGTGTTATCCATATCAACTAGAAAAAAAATTTCCTCATAGTGCTTCTCCACTAGTGACTTAGGAATCCTAGTCCTTAATCTCATTCTCTTCTTGAATTCTACAAAATAGCTACCCATAATGCTATTGAAATTGCTTCCCAACTTCTCAATACATTCACTAAGCTGAACTGTTATGGGCCTATCCTTTTTCCAAATAATATTTCCTGGTGTAGGAAATGTATCCTGAATGAAGAAAAATATACATGCTAGTAAAGATCCAAACTTACATGACGAGCTCTTAGCCTTTCTGATTGATGCAAGGTTCTCAGCTAACTGTGTCTATTGTAGCTCAGCAAGATCATATGTGTGATTCTTCACAATTTTCCATGCCTGATCAACTGTTGTGCAGGGAACACTGTCCAATCTGCTGGACTGATAGAACTTGTGTGCAATTACCCTTACTCCAAAATCAAGTTCTTGTTCAGTGATTGTAGAGATAGTCATACCTCTGTTATTCCATACTTCTCCAGTGTTCAATGTAATTTCCTCTTTTTTGTTATCCCTCATGGTCTACTTTCCATTCACTATAGGATATCCAATCACTCGATGAATCATGCTTTTGGTGATCTTGACTAGTCCATTGTCTAGCCACATGCTCATGTCATGAACTCGGCTAAGGATAACCTTGATCCATTCATCTTTTAAACCTTGAGAAAAATCTAGGGCACGAGTTAACCCTTTTTCGGCTAAGTTTTTGAATTTTTCCTTTAGAATTCCATTTTCACACAATTTGCTGTAGGATTTCCTTAATTCATTATCACCTACTTCTCCAATTTTAACCATATAACATGATCGAACATCATGAATCATAAGTACCTTGGGAGGAATGGATGAGAGGGCTCCCATTAAATCACTCTGTATCACACTTTCAGGAATGGATTGAAATTTAATAGGCTCACATTCATCACTGCAGATTAACTAAATCTGTTCTTGTTCTGCTTCCATAATCTTGGCTAGTGTGGAGGAATTAGCAGCCATAATTCTGAAATTTAGGGTTTGAGAGATGGAAAATAGAATACCTCAGCAAGTGATGCTTTGCACTGTTCTCTCTTCACTATTCACTTTAAGATTTTCGACGGCACACTGATGAAGTCTTTGTTCCTAGCTATTAAGATCAATTCATTAAATCGCTTCAATCGCTCCATAAATAGTAAATCGCAAGGTAAAAATGAAATATCAACTGTTCATCCTTTATAAGCTTCAAAGGATAAAATTAGGTGAGCATTAAATGTTTTGCCCATTGAGTTAGTGCAAGCCAGTTGTTCTCAGCTCTAACACAACTTGCATCCCACTCGGCTCACTACACTTGGCCTTCATAGAATTTTACTCGACCAACAAAACTCAGCACTTACTAAAGAACTCATCTTTAGTGTTCATGATAGATGCTCGACACCTATAGTGTAATTTTCTCAACTCGACATTTTGTCTTCAAATATGTCCTGGTGCATCTTTAACATATGCAAATATGGACTTTTTGTACATTTCATGTTAGGAACTGATGTTAGATAAGAATTTTAAAAATAGTTCCTTACATACCTCTTTCTCTTAGTTGGAGATGATGTGATCACCTGATCCATTAGATTGGGTGACCTCGGCTTTGTTAGCTTCACTGCTGCATGGTTCAGACTTCTTAACCTATGTCATGTTCATCCGTTCCCATATTTTCTCAATAGTAGGAGCAGGTACCCTAGTCTTCCAATCTTTCCTTGTATGACCAATCTTCATACAACTGTGACAAACTAGGCTTCCATTCATCCAACTTTTAGATTTACCTTTGAAATGTGTCCTTATGCAGTTTTCTAGAACATGTCCATACTCACCATAGTAATGAAAACTATGCCATGTATTGTAATCCCAATTGTGAGTTTTGCCTTTTCTTCATGATTTCTCTTGTACCTTTTGTTAGAGTAATTTAGCAATTACTCTTTAGTGCTTAAGTTTCTCTTAGGCAGTTTTAGGAAAGTTTCTATTTCCTAGCAGTTGCCCGTTTAGGGTTTCGACATCCTTTATAAGGATTGTCTGTTTTGTATTTCAAAAAGGAGTTTGTAATCATTTTTTCATTGTTGAATAGAGAACATATTTTTCTGTCAACATGTGTTTGCACTCTCTGGCCTATCGGCCGCCATAGCTTCTGTCTCTTCTCTCTTCTGTCTTCTTCATTCTCGTAGAAGTTGTTTTGCATGCAGGTGTTTCTTGGGTAGATTGACATTCTTCAATCTCAACATGGTATCAGAGCCATCTTGCTGCCGGCTGTTCGAGTTCTTGTGAAGCTTCGAGGGTTTGAGGGTTTCAGAAGCCTTTTTCGGCTTCTCTTCGATGTTCTGGGGGGTCTCTGG
>MU226316.1:4424903-4443555 GCA_018584345.1 Thuja plicata
GTAAGCACTCTGTTAAGAGATAAATAAAGGCCTGCTAAAACCACTCTGTTAAGAGATTTTCACCTGATACAATGATTAAAAAGTCTCAAGTATTGATCCTTCGATATGCACTCTGATGCTGATGATGAATCTCCTCTTTTTAGTATCTCTTCTGATCTTATAATCTGATATATCTTTACTCTGTTGTTCACTGTGTTATGCTCTGCTTGATTCCTGCTTCTGAACAAAATAACCCTCTGTGCTTTTCACTACAAAATGCAGTTACTTTTAACAACTCCTCTTCTACCTCTTGCACATACATAAAATAGGGTTTTGAAGCAATCTAATATATCTATACAGATTTGACAGTGAGATCTAGATCAACGATCAAGATCCAATACCCATACCATGATGGTATTACAATTAATGTTTACAATGAGTAATGCATAGGATAAAACAATTAAATGCATAATTACTCCGTATAAAAATATTAAATGCATATAATGTCGACCCAGAAAGCTTATTCAATTTGGCCGGATCACTTATCCTTGAAGTTTGTATCATTCCTGACAAGTATACAAAAACTATCCTGCTCGACACTTTGACTGTCTGTTGCTCGGCATTTAACATCTCTGTCTCTACTTGGCTCGGCAATGTGACTAGGCATACTAAAAAAATGCTCGGCAATGTTGCTCGGCCTTGTATAGTTTTAGCTCGTCCATAGTGATAGCCAACTAAAACTGCCTAATGAAATGACTAAGTGTTGGGCACTAATCATCAACAAAGCTTAGAGATTAACATCCATATGTGAGATTAGAAAATATTTTGAAAGGCTAGTTGTAGAAGGTGTTAGGATGATTGACAACGTCTACGATATCAAGGAAAATAGAGGAAGGAATTATCTATTGGCATAGGGTAGTGAATGTTGGTTATGACCCAAAAGAATGCAACATAATAATTTTGACAATATGGTGAATATTAGTGCTTTTAAATTTGTGAGAGATTTGTCAAATATTATCAATTCTACTAATGTTGTATGTACAGAATGTTAGATGGGAAAAAAAATAAGAAAAATATTAGGAATGGGGAGTATTCTACTGTAGACTCCTAAATCTTATTAATGATTTCATAATCAAATTTGTCTCTCTCCTAAGGAATTTTAATTAAATATTATTGTTTGATCAAATTATGTTAACCCCCTAATTAATTAATTAATTAATTAATTATAGCCCAATTGATTAAATATGCAACAAACTAACTACATAGTAATGGAACTATAGAGGTGGTGACTTAGGCCATGAAGAAATTGGTATGAATTCCCCACTTGAGGTTGTGATGTGACCAAGGAGCCAAGGTCTTGGATTTGGCCTAGACACAACTAGGGAAACCAATGAGAATAGTTATACCTACTATAATACCCTAGGCAAAATCATTGAGGTCGAGGACATCCATGGAGAGGAAGTTAAGAGATCCTACAAAGATATCCTTGACGATGAAACATTCCTTAGAAACTCTTTCCTTCACCAAATTTTGATCAACCTTATAGACCTTCCACTCATTCACCCCAAACTCGTAGACTGGTATCAACCAAGTGTCACACATATCGATGAGTTCCAAAGTGAGGATGCACTCCTAAGATTCATGGGAGCAAAAACACAATACAAAGATCGAGAGAATGATTCAACATATGTCTACAAATTGGACCCAAAGGCATATTTTGGGGAAGAGGAGGTCTTTAACCGCAAAAATAAAAATAAAAATACGAGTCTCCTAGTGAAACCCCTCTGGGGCACTTTTTGAATTTAAATGGTAAAAACAAAGGGTGTATCCCTGGTGAAAAACCTCTATGAGGAATCAGAGGATAAAGACTCTCCTCTTCCTCTCATTCATGATTACAAGACAGAACAATCATATATTTTAATTGAAGAATCCAAAACTATCAATCTAGGAACAAAAGAATATCCAAGAATAACCTACATAGCAGCATCATTAACAGAAGATGAAGAAAGTGCCCTCATAACATTAATTTGTGAGGTGACTATTAACTTTGCATGGTATTTCTCACATGTTAGGGTTAGACCCCAACTTAGTAGTTCATCATCTTAAAGTGGACCCAAATGCCAAACCAGTTAAGAAAAAGCTTTGAAAGATGCATCCCAAAGTGGGTTTATTAGTCAAAGAAGAACTAGAAAACTTCCTACAAGCTAAGGTCATCCGTTTCATTGACTATTCAGAATGGATTTCCAACATGGTGCCATTTTCTAAACCAATCGGAGAAATTAGAATATGTATAGACTTCCAATACCTCAACAAGGTATGTCCTAAAGACAACTTCCCCTTGCCTAACATTGATATGATAGTAGATCTCAAGTCGAACATGAGATGTTGTCACTCATGGATGGTTTCTCTCGCTATAATCATATATGCATCGTATTTGAAGATCAACATAAGTCATCATTAACGACCCCATGGGGTACCTTCTATTACAACATGATGCATTTTGGTCTAAAAAATGTAGGGGCCACCTATCAGAGAGCTATGACTGTCATATTCCATGACATGATTCATAAGATTCTTAAGGACTATATGGACAATATCCTAGATAAATAAAAAATAAGGCTAGATCACCTTAATGTTCTCAAATTTGTATTTGATCAACTCCATCGCTATGGTTTAAGGATCAATCCAAAGAAATGCGTATTTGGGGTTGCATCCAGAAAACTTCTCGAGTTTATAGTATCACAAAGAGGCATAGAGATCGGTCCCTAGAAGATCAAAGCTATAATGGAGATTCATCCCCCAATAACTCTTTTAATAATTACATATCTTATAGGGAAAGCCATTGTTCATCTGCAAATTTATCTCCCAGCTTGTTGATAAATACCAATTGTTCACCCGTATACTCCAGAAAGACACAAGTTTCAAATGGGACCCCTATTGCTAGAGAATTTTTGAGAAGATCAAGGAATACCTAGAAAATCCACCCATTTGTGTGCCACCTACTCCTAGAAGGCCTCTTATTTTGTACATATAAGCTACTACCAAAACACTAGGGGCACTTCTTCCTCAACTCGATGATAATGGATGAGAGAGATCCATCTAATATATCAACCACTCACTTATGAGCCATGAGATTAATTATTTACCTATGGATAAAGCATGCCAGGAGGAGGAGGAGGAGGAGGAGAAGAAGAAGAAGTAATGAAGAAGTGACAACAAGAAGTGTGGTATTGGTCCTTCCTCTTCCCCAATCCACTAAATATAACTTATTCCCTCCTTTTGTCCTTGAGCCCTTTAGACACAATGTCTTCTACCTATCCAAGATGATAGAGTCCCTTACTGACCCTTCCAAGATGAGTATTGTTCAAACCAAAATCTTGCAACTTTGTGCTTTAGGGACACTAGCCTTATTCTTATCCAAAACATAGAAAAACCTTCACCAGTGGTTTCATACACCCCAACTAATTATTGGGACACCTTACTTATGGTGTAAGGATAGGGATTCAAGCCTCAATTTGACTCTCCAACTTATGTACAGTACTTATCTAGGACTGTCCTAGAATTCCTTGTAGGTCTGTCCAGGTGGTTTTTAGAGCATAAATTTTCCTCATGATCACCTTTAAGAAAAATAAGGGTAGATTCAGATACCCTTTTGGAATTTATATTGATCCCCAAAGCCTTAGGTTTCAACTCCACTCTAGCAACACCTAACTCTTACAAAGTTCATAGACATAATTGGTCAAATTAGGCTTGGATATCAAAGCAAGTGCTAAGAAATGGGTGCATAGAATTTGTAAAGGGATACAAACCTCCTCAAGTATCTCCCAACAAATTTAATCCACCTTCATTTCACTCAACCAATCCAATTATTCAACATAACAACTCATTTACATTTATTCATGGCTGAATACATTGAGATATTCATCCTAGGGCTTGATGCATGAATGCCTTACCATTCAAGCCATCTCCTGAGCTTTTGGAATCCTTAAATATGTCATCCTAAATTTCATTTTCCAGAATCTTAGTGAATTCCATAGGACCAAATGCAAGTTAGGACTCCATTTGTGGAACGAGCTTCTAACAAGCCTCTTCCTAGACTACTTTTAGAAAACTTGTTCTAAAACACTTCAAATCAAAACTAAGCAATCTCAAATCAACTGGAAAGTTAAAATAACATAAATGACCTTCAAAAAATCAAACTATTTTGCAAAGATCACACTAGACACGACCATACAATTCAGAAATGCTCAGAAAACCTCTTCATCTTCCATTCCAAATGCATCAAAACTTCAATACAAAACTTCTAACCATCTTGGTTCAAAGTCACAACTTAAAAAACCTTCATATGTGAATTCAAATCAATCCAAAATTCCCTATGACCATTGGGATTCCATCTTTCAACTCTCGAGCAACTTTTGGAAGTTGCATGAGCAACATTTTACATCTTTTGCAACATTTTTGACAACTTTTGTCTTTTTGCAACTTTTGGACTTTTGAATGGATCCTTACCTATCAAACTAGCATAATATGACCAAAATAACATGAATCCAATGAATTCAACACCTAGGACTCATAAAAGAATAAAAACACACTTATAGCAACTTATGTCTAAATAGATGATCCTAATGGACTAAGGTATCTCTAGGCTTATAAGATTGCCTAAGAGATCCTTGACCAAACAAATGGATCCACAAACAAAATAGGATGATCCTCTGAGACCTATCTAGTTATTACAAACCCAAAACATTCAACAATGACAGTCATGGGTGCACTACACCATACTCCCCAAGGAAAAATAAATCAAGTCCCTTGAGTTGGGAGATCTTCTAAATTGAAACCAGTCTTCTTGATGTCTTCAGGTGTCAACCAAGTAGCATAATCTAATGAATGGTGTTTCCATTTGACTAGATATTCATAGCAAGTAGACCTCCTGTTTTGTTTGGATATCCTCTTTTCCAGTATACAGTCAATCTCTTGTGATGGTGGTTTAGGTAGATCTTGTAGCTCCTTGTCCTTTGGTAGATCTTGAGCATGTGGAATGGAGACATCAGTAACAAGACCTTTGTATGGATATAGGTCGGCTACATTGAATATGGGAGATACACCAATATTTGAAGGTAGTTCAACTCTATATGCAATATTGTCACATTTCTTCAAGATTCTGAAGGGGCTAATATTTTTCATCATCAACTTGGTGTAGTTTTCCTTGGGTAATATTTCCTTCTTCAGCTGAACCATAACCATGTCTCCAACCTTTAATTGGAAATCTCTCCTCTTGACATTTGTTTCCATTTTATACTTCTCAGAGGTTTGTTGCAATTTGTCTTTCACTTGTTGGTGAATGTTCTTCATAACCTCTACAAAATCATCAGCTTTGGAACTCCTCTGGCCAAAATTATAAATGTTTCTGAGCTCCAAGACACCCCTAGGGTGGGATCCATAGATAGTTTGGAAAGGACTAAGTCTTGAAATTTTGTTGACAAATTCATTATAGGAGAACTCTGCTTGTGGAAGGATTGAATCCCATGCCACTCCATACTCCTCTTTCAGACATCTTAGCAAGTTTCCCAAAGACCTATTGATGACTTTAGTCTGTCCATCTGATTAAGGGTGATAAGAAAATGACATAGCTAAGTTTGTTCCAAGTCTTTTCCATAGGGTACACCAAAAATGTCCCAAAATTTTGGGATTTCTACCTGAAAATATTATGAGTGGTAAACCATGGATTCTTACAATTTCCTTGAAAAATAGCCCTGCAATACTTGAGGCATCAAGTGTAGTCTTAGAAGGTAGGAAGTGTGCCATGTTGGAGAACCTATCTACAACCACATAAACATTATCATAGCCTTCCTTTCTCCTTGGAAAACCCAATACAAAATCCATGTTGATGGAGTCCCAAGGTTTGCTAGGAATGGGCAATGGTGTGTGCGAGCCTGCATTTGAACTGGTGCCTTTGGATTTTTGACACACTAGACAACACTCCACAAATATCCTTATTTCATTCTGCATCTTGGGCAAGAAGTAGAATATTCTTACTAATTCAAGTGTCTTGTCAAGACCAAAGTGGCCTGATAGACATCCATAATGTTTCTCTTTTATGATGCTCTCCCTCATGGAGAAATTAGGGATACACAGTTGACTCCCTTTAAACAACAGTCCCTATTGAATCATGTATTCTGCAAAATTAGTGTGATATCTATCTCCTAGTTCCAAACAAACTTTGTAAATTTCCTTGAATTCTTCATCATTGGGATACATATCCTTGAGGATAGAGATACCTAAACTTTCCAAAGTGACTTCTTGTATATCCAAATTCCTTCTACTCAATGCATCAGCTACCTTGTTAGCTACCCCCTTCTTATGCTTTATGGTGAAAATGAATGCTTTCAAGTACTCCATCCACTTGAGGTGCCTATGGTTCAGTTTCTCCTACCTATTAAGAAAACTCAAAGAATGATTGTCAGTATATGCAATAAATTATTTTGGCAATAAGTAGTGCCTCCACTTTCTCAGTGATTGGACCATAGCATACATCTCCAAATCATATGTAGAGTACTTCTGCTTAGCTTCATTGATTTTTTCACTGAAAAATGCCACGTCTCCCTTCTTGACTGAGAACACCCCCAATGGCTCTCTTACTAGCATCGCATTCAATGGTGAACACCTTGTGAAAATCAAGGAGTGTTAAGATAGGTTGTTGAGAGACTCTTGTCTTCAAATATTCAAAGGACTTGTTTGCAGCATCAATCCATACAAACTTACATTTCCTTCCCCCTTTGATAGTATCTATCATTGGTGCACTCACCCCACTGAAATTATTGACAAAATTTCTATCGAAACTAGCAAGCCCATGGAAGCTCTTTACTTCACTGAAAGATTTTGGAGTGGGGGAGTTCAGTATGGCTTCAACCTTGGCAGGATCCATTTTCAAGTTACCCTTGGAGATGACAAAACCAAGGAATATCAATTCTTCTTTCCTAAATACGCATTTTTCCAAATTTATCCTCAACTTTTGTTCATGTAGTCTTTTCATTACCATATCTAGATGTATCAAATGTTCATCTTTATCTTTACTAAAGATCAATATGTCATCTAAATATACAACAAAAAAGTGATTTATGAAAGGCTTAAGGACCTCATTCATCAATCTCATAAAGGTACTAGGAGAATTTTAGAGACCAAAGGCCATCACTACCCATTCAAACAATCCCTCATTGGTTTTGATATTTGTCTTCCACTCATCCCCTTCTCTGATCCTAACTTGATGATACCCACTCTTTAAGCCAATTTTTGAATAGTATTTTGCTCCTCCTAGACAGTCCATGAGATCTTCTATCCTTTGCATAGGAAACCTATGTCCAATGGTTATCCTATTGATGGCTCTATAGTTAGTACATATCCTCCATCTACCCTCCTTCTTAGGTGCTAGGACTACAGGGACTGCACAAGGGCATATGCTCTTCCTAATGAAGACTTTCTCCATCAATTCTTGAATTTGTCTTGCAACTTCTGCATTTTGGTTAGGGTTTAGTTTGTAAGAAGCCTTATTTGGTAGGTTAGAACCAGGTATGAGGTCTATATAGTGACTAATATCCCTCTGTGGTGGTAAAACATTAGTAATCTTGTCTGCAACTATACCTTTGTATCTGTTCAACAAATCTTGCACTTCTTTGGGGCCAACATTTCTCTGAGGTTCTTAACCTTTTGGTATCTTCTTAGACTCTATTATGGGATTTACTATGATGTAAAAACAAGGTGTGTCTCTTTCCTTAAGGACTTTCAAAAACTCTTTCTCTCCTACTAGGATAACATTGTTTGTCAAAGCTCTGTCTTTCTCAGAATTAGGGAGAGGTATCATAGTGTAACTAATCCCATTCTTAGTCAAAGTATACACATTTTTCTTACCCCCATGTTGAGAATCAACATCATATTGCCAAGGTCTTCCTAGGAGAAGGTGGCATGCATCCATATTCACAAATTCACACAAGAATTTATCTTTGTATTCTCCTACTTGGAAATTCTACCCAACATTGCTCATCTACTAAAGTTTGTTGATCTTTATTAAGCCAAGATAATTTATAAGGGCTTGGGTGGGGTATCTTCTTCAAACCAATCTTATCAATCATTGCATTAGAAACTAAATTCTATGTAGAACCAAAATCAATAATAACTTTGCAAATCTTACCAAGTACCTTGCAATGAGTTCTGAATAGACTCTTCCTTTGTGAGGGCTCCTTGGGAGTTGGCACCTTCAAGAGTGTCCTATTGAACATTATGCACTCTCCTTTCTTAGGGTCTATAGGTATGGATTTAGTGGTGTGGTAGGAATTCATGCTTTGACAGTCCTCAACTTGGGTGAGTTGGACTCTCCTATCTCCTCTTGGTGTACTGAGACTTGTGTTGGCCTTGTTTGGGCATCTAAAAGATTGGTGACCAATCGGGTTGTAGGAGAAACACTTCCCAGTGACTATAGAGTTATTTTTACCCCCTAACCTTCCTCTATTGTTTCCTCTACCCCCTCTAAAATTACCTCTCTGATTCGTCTCTCTGTCATACTCTTGGTGACTGGATTCTCCATGTATTCTTGGAGATGATCCTCTTCCTTGAAACCTTCCTCTACCTCTGAAACCATTTCCCCTTCCTCTATTGTTTTGTTCTCCTCTCCTCTTTTGTTTCTCTTCAATCTTCATATCCATCTGATAACACTGGTGTATAGATTTGGGACAAAACAAACTTAGTTCATCCTGAATACTATACTTCAACCCATTCATGTATCTAGCAAGCTTTTGTTTCTCACTTTCAGGGGTCTTTGTCTTCATTGTGATTTTGTGGAATTCATCAGTGTAATATCCCACATCAAGATCCTTCTGCTTCAAATTTTGTAACTTCTTATGTAGAGTTACTTCATAGTCTTTAGGAACAAATTGTTTCTTGATTTCTCTCAACATCTTCTTCTATGTGATTATAGGGTCTTTTTCTTTCTCCACCCTTTCCCTTTGTAGGAAATTCCACCAGCTTAGTGCAGGTCCTTTCATTTTTGACTTGGAAATTTTTTTTCTCTATGAGATAGGGATATCTTCACACTCAAAATAATTTTCTAGGGCTTCTACCAAATCCATACATTCCTCGGGATCCATCTTTCCCATAAACATTGGTAGGTCTGGCTTGTTATCTCTCCAAAGCTTCTAAGATTATTTTCTCTTCTAGAACCCTTGTCCTCTCTATTTTAGTCTCTTCTTCTTCTTCTTCTTCTTCTTCTTCTTGGTCTGACAAAGAATCATCACCAGTAGTTCTACTTGTCTGAGAACTCTTCAATTTTTCTATCTCTAATTCCATCTTCTTGTTCTTAGCTACCTTCTCCCTCACAATCTTAGCTAAATCCATATTTGTGACCCTTAAAGGGATCTCTCCTTTAGTCTCATCAACTTTCTTTGTCATTTTCGTTCCCAAGAGATTTTCTAAGCTTTGATACCACCTAATGCAAAGGTGACAACAAGAAGTGCAGTACTGGTCCTTCATCTTCCCCAATCCACTAAATATAACTTATTCCCTCCTTGGATCCTTGAGCCCTTTTGAAACAATGTCTTCTACCTATCTGAGGTGATAGATTCCTTTACTGACCCTTCCAAGATGAGTATTGTTCAAACCAAAATCTTGCAACTTTGTGCTTTAGGGACACTAGCCCTATTCTAAGCCAAAATATAGAAACCTTCACCAGTGGTTTCATACACCCCAACTACTGATTGGTACACCTTACTTATGGTGTAAGGATAGGGATTCAACCCTCAATTTGATTCTCCAACTTCCGTATAGTACTTATCTAGGATGGTGCTAGAATTCCTTGTAGGTCTGTCCAGGTGGTTTTTAGAACATAACTTTTCCTCCTAATCACCTTTAAGAATACTAAGGGTAGATTCAAATACCCTTTTTGAAGTTGTACTATTCCCCAAATCCTTAGGTTTCAACTCCACTCTTGCAACACCTAACTCTTACAAAGTTTGTAGACCTAATTGGTCAAATTAGGCTTGGATATCAAAGTAAGTGCTAAGAAATGGGGGCATGGAATTGGTACAGGGATTCAAACCTCCTCATGTAACTCCCAAAAACTCAAATCCACCTTCATTTCACTCAACCAATCCAAGTCTTCAACATAAAAACTCGTTTACATTCATTCCTGGTTGAATACATTGAGATATTCAGCCTAGGGCTTGATGCATGAATCCCTTTCCATTCGATCCATCTCCTGAGATTTTGGAATCCTTTAATATGTAATCCTAACTTGGATTTTTTAGAATCTTAGTGAATTCCACTGGACCAAATGCAAGTTAGGACTCCATTTGTGGAATGAGCTTCTAACAAGCCTCTTCCTGGACTACTTTTAGAAAACTTGTTCTAAAACACTTCAAATCAAAAATAAGCAATCTCAAATCAACTGGAAATTTATAATAACACAAAGGACCTTCAAAACATCAACTTGGTTTGCAAATATCACACTAGACATCATCGTACAGTTCAGAAATACTCATAAAACCTCTTCATCTTCCATTCCAAATGTATCAAAACTTCAATACAGAACTTATAACCATCTTGGTTTGATGTAATGACTTAAAAATGTTTCAAATGTGAAGTCAAATTGGTCCAAAACTCCCTATGACTATTGGCCTTCCATCTTGCAACTCTCGAGCAACTTTTGGAAATTGCATGAGCAACATTTTACATCTTTTGCAACATTTTTGATAAATTTTGTCTTTTTGCAACTTGTGGACTTATGAATGGATCCTAACCTATCAACTTAACATAATATGACCAAAACAACATGAATCCAATGAATTCAACACTGAGGACTCATAAAATAATAAAAACACACTTATAGAAACTTATGTCTAAACATATGATCCTAATGGACTAAGACATCTCTAGGCTTATAAGTTTGCCTAAGAGATCCTTGACCAAACAAATGGATCCGCAAACAAAATAGGATGATCCTATGAGACCTATCCAGTTATTAAAAACCAAAAACATTCAACAGTGACAGTCATGGGTGCACTGAGGAGGAGGAGGAGGAGGAGGATGAAGGCTCCAACCCTATCGTGACTTTTCAAAAGTTATGAAAGTAGATTGGATTTATCAAACATAACAATAAAATTGGCTCAATTTTTTTTAAAATTCTTGAAGACTCCAAAGAAAGTCTTATCAATCTAAGAGGAATTTTTATAAGAATTAGTTAATAAAAGTATAAGATAAATTAGAAGATAAGAAAGATAAAAGGAAGACAAAAATTAAGATGATTTTGGGTGAAGAATTAAGGTCGTTGTCATATGAGATGTCACTAACACAAAACATAAAAATATGTTTTCGAGAGTCACAACCCCCTAACTAGGACCTACCCCCTAAACTATATAAGAGAAGAAGGATTTTGGTTTAATAGATACTGCAAAATAAAGAAGAAAATAAATAATAAAAAGAAGAGAGTGATCACTTGTGAAAAGATATTTGGGAGCGAATATTTTGATATAATCTTATAAAGTGACAAGGGTAGGAGGGAAAATACCACATAGTACAAAGAGTGCAGAAAGGAAAGGAGGAGAGCACACAAATCCAAAAAATAAAATAAAAACATAGTAAAATAGAATGATAAATCAAAATTATAAGCCTTGGTAGAGACAACCATTTCCATGAAGCATGTATACTTTCTAGAATCACTTTGGGAGAGAAAAGAAGTTGAAGAAGACAAGAAAAAGTTATTAGATTTTGTATCCTTGTTGAGAAAAGATGTGCTAGACTAGTATAAGAAAACATGCCTTGAACAGGAAAAGAGTTGGGATGAAAAAAATGATACTCTCGACATGTCCATAGAACATGTGATTAAAATGATGGATTTTGTTCAAAGAGAAAGTGAAGCAGAAAAATCATATGACAAAATTTTTAAAGAAGTATTTCATAAAATAGAGGAACCACTATCCTAGTAACAAAAGATTGAATGGTTCATATCGGGATTACAAAGAGACATAAAGGTAATTCTAAATGTTGGTTTGAACGAGGTTATTTCCTAACTAATCCTTAGTGGAAACTTATTGACATGTTAAGTTTACTTAGGTCCTATATGTTATTTCTAGAATTTAGTTATAATGAGGCCATGTTCACCTCATCTACTTTTAGTTATCTAGGAATTTGATATTTTCGTTAAGCATTTGAGGTTTGTATCAAGGGTATTTATCATGCATCATCAAACCTTTCCTATATAATCAAGGAGATTATACATTTGTAATATATATCATATCTCATTATGAAAGCTCGTTATTAAAATACTCTCCAATAAAAGGTTTCATTGTTTTTTTGGGTGATCCTATCATCTACAACTTCAATAGTAGGTTTAAGAATATTTTACTCTTACATAGATATAATCACAATGGAATAGCAAGCTGAAGAAAAACCCTAATGGAGACATGAAAATTTTGAAACCAAATAAATACTTAAATAACTACAATTTATTCTAAAAAAAGCTAACCATCCAAAATAGAATATTAGCAAAGGAGATGCAAATAAGGATAAAGAAATATGGTGTACTTATTGTTCTGCAAAAGGACACATGTGGAATGATTCCCCTAAGGCATGTGGAGAAAGTAGCACCCACACTACATGTAGAATTGAAAATAATATCAATAAAAAAAAACTCATTATATTATGGAACTTGTAAAGAGTGGCATATCCACCTTAGTGAGGTTTATCTTGTTAATAATATTCATGTCCAAAACACATGTAATCATTCTATTCAAGGATGTCACACGAATCATAACTATAATGGGAAGTAGATAGGAATATAGCATATGTAAAACGACTTGGAAAGGTCCCTTTTAAAATAATAATGCATGATATAGACAACCTCCCTAGAGAGACTTGAGATAAATGCCTATACAATGTAAAACAACCCATTACAAGATTATATTCAAGACAATCAACAATAAAATTATAGAGGTGGAATAGGTTATAGAAAAAATAATCAAAGAAGAAATGATGACATACTTTACAATTTGTGGAAAAGTGGGTCTCTATGCTATAGGAATGTTGGGGTGAGAAGAATAAGAAATGTTCATTCTACATAGATGAATCTCATGATCTTTATAGATATGATAACATAGTTTTTTTTTTAAATATAGGACCACAATCTAGAAGTGATGATTTACAAAAATGAAAAGGATATAGAGTGAGAAGAGTGCCACTGAAAGGAGGTGAGAGGTTGCCAAAGAATGGACATTTGGTCTTTGGACACACCAAATGAAGGGCACTTCAAAGAACAGAAGCAAGTGGAAGTCAATAAAAAGAAGTCTAGAACAAAGAAAAATAAAGCCAGTGTTGACAAGACAAGAATCATGAGAGGTTTCCTAAAATGGACATTAGGTCTTTGGAAATATCAAATGAATAATACTTTCAAGAAGAGAAGAAAGAGGGAGTTGGGAAAAAGAAGTCTAGGTTAAACAAAATAAAGCTACAATGTTGATAAGACAAGAAATTGATACTAGTAAACATAAGTTACAAAAATAAATACAAGAGGCAAATGAAAAATCAAGTCTGGAATAAGGAGAAAATGATTACTTCTAAACAAACAAACATGATAAGGTGGTGAGAAAGGATACACGATATATTATTTAGCATAAATGTGAGGATGTAGCTTATTTTTCTAAAGATGAAGTTATGATGCTTAAGAATTCAACCTCTTTGGCTTAGCAGAAGGATCTTTTGGTGAGGATAAAATAGTAGGGAACATATTGGAACAAACAAAAGAAACAAATAAATCAGCTAATTAAGGACAAGAAATAGAAAAATGACCCTCTTCTCATAAAGTTACACATCTTAACGACAACTAAGTCAAACAAGTGATGGTAGATTTGGGTGCAGACTTAAATATCATTCTAGATACTACATGGGAAATATTCGAGAGACCTAAGCTAGTTAAACACGAATGAAATTAACCAAGTAGATTATTTTGACATGGAAACCTTGGATACAAAGAAAAATATAAAAGTTAATATTTAAAGCCTTAAATAAATAGTGGAATTTAAAGTAGTTGAGATGAAAGAGGCATTTAATACTTGCAAGACTTTATTGGGATTGAGATTGTTTGTGAATTCAAATGAAGAATCATTTACTCAAGGAAAGAATATATATCCTTTATAGATGATAAAATAATAGTGCATATCCCATTAAGTGATATAGAAAATAGATCCTATGTGAAAACCACATAAATCGTTACCTCACAGGCTATCTATTTAGTATCCTATAAATTTGACACCACATAGCTCCTGCAACATAATATGTTTGCATTTAGTGGGTATTTATGATACAAATATACTCTAAAGATACACCAAAATTGAATCAATTCATGGATAATAAAAAAACACATCAACCATATACAAAAGGGGTATCTTGCATATTAAGCTACCAAGTTTTTCTACCTCAAAGATGAAAAAGGGTATATCTTAGATATGAAATTCACATTCCATGATAAATCAATGATAATTGTTTCACATACCTTGGTATGCAACGCAACTTATTAGTGAAACACACATAGACATACTATATCAAATTGAGAAGCTACCAAACTTGTAATTAAAACATAATATATATAAGAAGGAGAATATGCCCTACAACCCAAATATGAAGGAATAAATACCCCAAAGAATCGCATTCAACATTGCATCACTACATGGAGAAGTGTTGGAAAATAAATTAATTACTGTCCAACACAGACAAACCATCGACCAAGAACTATCCAGAACTGCTAACCATTTTCAACAACCACATTTAGATTGGAAACTTCCAGCACCACCCATACTGGTGTTATGTAACTGTGGAGAATTTTAGATCATTCATGTTTGGAGAGTGTTAGAGCATTCTTAGACCTCTATAAATAGAGGCATTATGTAAGGATTTAATTATAAGATCTTTATCTAATCATAGTGATCAATAGAGGATCCTCCATTGGTTTCTCCTCTGTGTCTTTCCTCTTTGTATATTTTTAACATGGTATCAGAGCCCATGGTAGATCTTAGAGAGCCTAAAGAGAGACAGAGGAATTCGCTGAAGCAGAACTCTGAGATGGAGCAGATCGATTGTGTGTGTTAAAAACTGTGTGATGTCATGAAATATTTGATCACTGTTAGCATACAAAGATAGATGAAATTGAAAATGAGAGTGCATTGTTGACTGAGAAGATTACTGGTCGTTGAAAAAGGAATGGTCAAATTGCAGGAATTCTACTATTTGGAGATTTGGTCATTGTTAGCGTTCGCTGAAAAGAAGCTTCAAGATTCAAAAACTTGGAGCAGACAACAAATAGATGCCACAGACTTGTAAATGCTAATTTTAGGAGCCAAAGGTATTGAAGAATGGTGTGGCTGCTAGGATATCAAGCCACTGAGGGAGATCAGTCAAAGCTATAAGTGAGAAAGTCTAGTTGTTGTTAACAAAAATGGATAATTACAAAAAAAAAAATGTTATTGGTTTTGTTTGTGTTCCCCTATTTTATCTCCTATTTTTCCTCTGCCCCACCCACTTTATTTGAGTTTATTTAAGTAGATTTTTTTGGTTGGAGGTGAGAAAATGTGAGACCTACCTCAAACCGTCATAGTTTTACTGCTTTATCTTCTATGCTTTCAATGATTATTTACTTGGACATACTTTGACTATTAAGACTCTTATGTATTTGAGGATATGTTTCATCCTATGTTATATATTTAGTACCTGATTATGTAATCAAGGTAAACTTGAGATACTTTATGTTTTGATTCAATTTCAGTTTAAGATGATGTCATATATGGGAATAATTGTGTGGATGCAATTATGATGAAAATTGGTTTAGAAAACTGATGATATGATTATTTAATTCAAATACAGATATAGTTTATATGCAATGTAATATTGATGATGTATCATGTTTTCATATCATGTTATTATGGACCTACTGATGTGTGTAATGAGTGTGCAAGGATAGTTGGCCATGGATCTAAATCGGAGACCTAGAATTGGAACCTATGTTATATTTCATAAATTCCAAGGTCTTGTTTGTACGTAGAAATATGGACCTCATTGTATAAGTTGTTTATTTGTGAATGTGGTTTGCATGTGTGTATTTAATTCAGTTATAGTAAATGTGAATAAGCCATGTCATAATTTGTTTATTTAAATTGTACCAATTTTGACAATTGTTATAACTAAGTGTTGGCATGGCTAGTTATTGCAACTAGGATAGGTGTAGGGTTACCTAAGTGTAGTACCCAAGCCTACCCTGGGTAATTAGGAAGTTTCTAGATGGTCAATTTGACATAGAAATCCGTGGGTAAACTTTAGGAGGGGTTTAAGAGGGTCATTTAGGCTCCCAGAAGGTAACCGAGGTCAATTTTAGCTACCCAACTTGGTACCCTAGAGATTAGGGTTCATTTTCAACCCATTAAGAGCCTTAAGACTCATTTATTACTCCCCTAAAGTCTTCATCTTAAAGTTGAGTGAATTTGAAGAGTTGTAAAGTTTTGGATAACCTCTCTTTTCTTCCCAAGTTGCATTTAACTCCATTTATGGAGAAGGAAGGCAAGCGGGAAGAAGGGATGGTTGAGGTCTCCTCATCATTTATTGGTTTCAGATATTTGGGAGGTTTTCTTTTATAAGGAATAATTTAGGGAGAGCTTAGGTTGTTCACCCACTCTCTACCTTTAGAGAAATTGCTAGGATTGAAGGAGCTTTGTAGAAATAGCCTTGGAAGGATTTCTCAACTCAGGAATTCAGATTTGATCATAAGCTTGGAGAAAGGTTAGTTTATCCTTAGTGTAAATTTTATTATTTTGTATGCATGGTAGCTTGGAGATCCATTAATGGATTCCTTGGTATTTTATGGTTTCTTGCTTTGAGTTTTTGCGTGTGTTAGTATGTTGTTTTTATTTTGTAATTTCATTTGTGAATGGGATTCTTCAAGGCACACTCACCCTCTGGGAGGGGATGAGTAACCTTGAAGGGGGTGGTAGGAAGTGACTCCAAGATAGTGCAGAATCTCCCATGTGAGGAGGGAAATACATGGGGTTCTTGATACCCATGATGCCAAGTATGTCTAACGGCACCCGAGGGCATAAGAAGGAGTTTTTTATTGCATCTTGTGTAGATGGTCATTCCAAGTCTATGTGTGGCTTGGAACATTATTTTGATACTTAGGCTTCTCCTCCTATGGAAGTCTACCACCACCCCTGTTTGAGAAAGGCCTCTTGGAGTCCCTCCTATTTTTACCATGTATGGGAGTTTTTCTTTTGTGTTTCTATGTTTGAGTGAGTTACTGCGTATGTTTTCTGGGTTACCTGAATGTTACCCATTCTATTTTGGATCTCGTAGGTCAGGGGTCACCTTGAAAAGGCCTAGGTTGGGAGGTGAGCCTCCATGGTCAACCTATGGTCTTTTAATGTAGGTGTCATTTGGACCTTACAGGAAAGCTTTTGTTAGATTTGAAATGGTAATACCATTTAGTGGTCATTTGGTTCTACCCTTGTAGCTAAGCTTTGTTCCTAGCCCTTAATGATAACAAGGAGCTTGTAATTGAAATGTAAAGAAATTTTGTAAAATCTTTATTTGAGGTTATTTCTAAAATTAACAATAATGAAGTTGTAACCTATTCCTAGTTGTATAGATGTTGATCAAATTTTATGAAAACTCGTTATGTAATAAGTTATGGAAAAGTAATTTTCTCTATAGTAAGAAGGTTATAAAATTATTCATTCATTGTCTTTGTATAGTACCTAAGGAAATTATTTAGCTGATGTTAATTTCATTAAATTCTAGAGAAATTAAAACTATAACTTTAAAGGATATAGATGAAAAAATTTATGACTAAACCTGTTTATTTGATCTAATAGATTAATCTTTATGGTTGTTTTTAAATATGGACCTATGTTGCCATAAAAAAATATTTAAAATGTTCAATAAATGTAACCATGTAATCTATTAAAAAAAAGGGTTGTATATAGTGATATATATATATATATATATATATATATATATTATCTCAAGTTCATAGATATTTATTTAAAATTTGTAAGATGAAATTTATTTAAATTTTAATAAACTAATTTTTTTATATCAGTAGTTTCCACAGTTTATATATATATATATATCAAAATCAAAATCAAAACTTAAATAATTAAGCTTCACTCTTATTATTTTAAAACATTTTTGAAATATTAAAAAAATTGAAATTGGGTGGGAGGATCAAAGCCCTACCCTGGCCCCATTGTTCGTTGGCGGATTGTGGTGGGTGGTTCCTCCCAGTGTGTAAGCACGGTGGGGAGGCAGCGTCTGTGACCGCACCTCCCACATTGATTACACATTGGGGAGGGCGCGAGCCGCTCTGCCCCGTTCCCCACTCCCCACTGCATCCCTCGTCCCATGTGGAGGTGCCGCCTCTACACCCGCACCCCACAGCTTCTGTCGCGCGCGAAATATAGACCTTCAGCCTCCACTATGGGTGGGTGGAGCCCCCTTCGCAGCCACTCAACCTCCACCCTTCCTCCGTTAGGCCCCGTTTGTTTGCTGGAAGATGGCTGGAAGATGAAAACAGGAAGATGTATTTTTGTACGGCCAAATTCTCATTTTGGACCAAAATGAGAATTTGGCAAATTCCAAAAAAAAGGTGGAATTT
>MU226316.1:4472782-4503549 GCA_018584345.1 Thuja plicata
TAAATCAAATGTGCATCAAAGAAACATAACACAAGAACACATAACACATGATATGATTACGGAGAACCTTGATCAGAGGAAAACTCTGGTGGGGATTAGTACCCACAAATATTGTACTAGGTATAATCAACCTATTAATGTTCCTTTTCCCTATTAGAAGCAGTCTTTAAAAATTAAGTACAATGACCTGGTTAAAGGTCTGACCCTGTTAGGAGTCTTTTACAAAACCCTATTAAAGGTATATGGCTCACTGCCCAATAAGATGAAGGCTACAACCCTTTGAATGTTTATATGCACTATATCAAAAATGAACTGTTGAAATGACATTGTTGTCTGATCAATTCCTTGTATGTGCGAATGCTCTTACTCCTTTAAAGAGCTATATCATCTACTGACTACATTATACTTCTCATATGTATCTTCCTCATACATAATAATTGACTATTGTAACATAACATTACATTACATACTTATATGTTTACAATTGAATAGGTGTGACCCAAAACATAACACTAGTCGGCCTTTAAACCAAAATATACAATGCTTTCAAACAAGTGGGCCTAAGCATTTTTACTACAACATTAATTACATTAATATAAAATTATAACTAAAGGTGCTTAGCTATTACATTATAAAATCATTCACACTAATCAAAATTGTAGTCAGCTTCCATGCTCTATTTCTCGGACTGCAGGTCTACTAATCTTGCTGTAACTTTTCCGTATTGATGTTCCATACTCTGTGTGTCTGGATCTAGCATGTATATACACCATAAAGTATATATATAAGCACACATGCTCTGGTGTGATCTCTAACATGTGCACTGATGTACTGATCTCTGTATGTGTCTGTCTACCCTGTTTTCACACTTAGTCATTTTGTCTTTCATAATAGAACTTAAGTATGACTTTTTTGCCATGATTGACAATAAAAAATAAGTCATGCTTCCTTAGGAAGTCAAATTTCCAACATTATCTACCCTTCATATAGGAGATTCTAGAATCAATTTTTACGAGAGAGATTTATTCATTTATTAGTGGATTTTTCAGATACCGTCAAGTCCAAATTTAGGAAGAAGATCAACCTAAGATAATATCTGCCATAAATTGGGGCTCATTCATGTACTTAGTCATGCCATTTTGATTGAAGAATATAACAACAGTATTCATCAAAATTATTGTAAACACCTTTAAGAAGCTCATCCATGATTTTTGAAAAGTAGACTTTTCATGATTGGATGGTCTATGACCTTTTTAAGAACCACATCTAGTTGATTTAGACCATGCTAGAAAAGTGTAGGAGTATGCAAGTATCTTTGAACTTAAAGGAATGTATTTTTGTGGTACCAAATAAGGAATAATGGTAGATTTGATGAGTATTGCATTAATTATGACCATACCACCTCCTATAACTACACCAAAATTAAAAACATTCTTAGGATATATCAATACCACAAAAAAATTATCAAGGGTTATGCTATCAAAGTGGTACCATTAGAAGAATTGTTCAAGAAGAAAACTAATAAAGTCATTATCTAAATTGGCCAATGTCACCAATCTTTTGACAATCTAAAATAGAAAATAGTCAAAACCCCTATACTTATATTTTTGGATTGGTTAGCACCCTTTCATGTCCATGGAGATACTTTCGAAATAGCCATGTAGTGCTTGCCCAACCTACAGGAAATAAAAATCATCTAATAACCTTTGCTAGCCACAAGTTGTCCCAAGCTAAAAAGAAATAGACCGAAACTGAGAAAGAAACTTTACCCATGGTCTTTGTTTTACACAAGTTTCATCATGACCTCTTATCTATCCTATTATATTCTATACTAACCATGGAAAAATTAGTGATACAAGGACACGCCAAAAAATTTTACTATCTGAAGAATTTAATTTCATAGTAATGGTCAAGATCATATAAAAATAATCAAGGACCAGATTATTTATCTAGAATTGATACAGGGGAAGAAAGTGAGGAAGATGATGAAGAGGATTTTCTAGGAACCCACCTATTCTAGATAGTTGTGGTACCAAAAGAGTTCCAATATGTTACCCAATTACTCTCTATTAGAACATATCCCCCAGACATGACAACACATGATAAACAACTCTTGCTAGAAAGTCCCTTCATTTTTCTTTTATTTAAGGGGCCTTATACAAGAAGGGGAGATATGATATTCTTTGGAGGGTCATGTTTGAGCACAAACATGAGTGAATTCTAAGAGAAACACATGAAGGCATTATCGAATAACACAATTGTTGAGATGTCACAGCTTGGAAAATATTGCTAGCATAACTATTGTGGCTTAGTATTTACAAGGATGTTGAACATTGCATAAAGAACTATGATATATGCTAAAGAATAGGAAGACCTACTACCAAGATGAAATTCCCCTACAACTCTAGTATTATCACAAATCCCCTTGAGAAAAGGGCCAATAATTTTATAGGTCTCATAGATCCTCCAACAAAACTCTCCAAAGTCGGATTCATTATCACCAATATAGACTATCTAACAAAATGGGCTAAAGTGGAACCTACAAAGGACTACACCACCTATACTTCCACAAAATTCCTCTATCACAATATCATTACTAGTTTTGAATGTTCACTAGGCATAACCAATGATTAGGGTACATGTTATGTCAATAGAATTATAAAGGATTTATTAGCTAATTGTATGATCACTTACTACCATAGTACAACATACTACCCACTAGCAAATGGAACAGTTGAAGAACTGAATAAGATCATCATAAACACTCTAACAAAGATGTGTAACCCAAAAAAAATAGATTGTGACTCAAAATACCCAAGTTACTTTGGGCCTAATGTACAACATATAAATGATGCACTAAGCACACTCCTTTTGACTTAGTATATTAAATGGAGTCAAGTGTACCTTTAAATTACACAGTCCACAACCTCTACATAGCAATAATATTAAGACTTGATCAAAGAAAATCTATTAAGTGGCTTATAGAATAAGTTGATTAACTAGATGAAACAATAATTGGCAAAATTCTATATTTTGATAGAATGTCGCAAATAGAATGTTTGGCACGACTTGACTATCTAATATAAACAATTTGAGGTTGATGACATGATCTTCCTATATAACAAAAAATTCAAAAAAGAAGGCAATTTAAATTCCAGTGGTTGAGACTATCAAATTAACAACATTTTTTACTCAAGCGCAGTCCAATAAGTACACTAGATGACACTATACTACAATGCTATGTTGAATAAGCTCAAACATTATCACCAAAACTTGAATAGAATTGACTTGAGAACCTTTCAAGTTTTTTAAATAAAATATTATATTAGCAAGAAAAATGAACTTTCAGAGACAGTCCAAGAGATCATATTTCATCTTGACACATCAAAACACATTAATCATAAGATTAGAAAGATAGCATCTAGGGCCTAGAGATTCTATACATGGATCACATTCCATCTTGTAGATGTGAGAATATTGTAAGATGTAAATGATAGAATATGTATATTTGTTTATGTGTGTATGTGCATGTGTATGGATGTTGTATATGGTTATTGTAACACCCCAAAATTGGCATCTTGCAACCCTAACCAATTTTTTTTGCATTTGTCATTCTTTTGGATCATCAAAGTCCTATTTTACTCGACCTAAGTGTCAAATGCAGAAAATCCTAAATCTACATTAATCATACATTATATTTAATTCATAAATATCAATCAATTAGCTAAACAAACCCTATGATGGAATTAATTTAATTATAAAGTCCTAGCACTTTAATTAAATTAAATTCACCCCTTTTAGCTAAAACAAATAAAAAGGAATTAAATAATATTTAACTATTAAATAAATATCCTCATTTCAATAGTTGAATTTCATTATTTAAATAATTAAGAAAATACATTTATGAGGTCATATTCTATTTATTTAATTAAATATTCTCTCAAAAATCTTCTCTCCAGTTCAGAAATAGAGACTTTGAATTAACTGTGCTTTAAAAAGAAAGAAAACAGTTAAAATCAAAAAGAAAACAGTCAAAATCAAAAAGAAAACAGTTCACTATTTTCTTTTAAAGAAAACTTGCTAATCTAAACTGGCTTTTTTTATCTGTTTTATTTCAAAAGGAAACTTTCTATTCTCAATAGACTCTCAGTCTATAAAAGAACTCTCATTTCTCATTCAAGAATATGCATTGTTAGAATAAAGAATTGCTGCTACATTTTAGAATTCATCATCTCATTTAAATTAAGCTCATTTGCAATAGAATAGCTTCATTTTCTTAGATTAATCTCATATTTCTTATCATGTCTTAGTTTAATTTCATTTAGATTAATCTTGCATCTTTCATGTTCTTAGATTAATCTTGTATTACATTACATTGCATTCATGGAGAAAAATCCTTCATTCTTGGATTGGTCTAGGTTGTGAGACTCTCGTTATGAGAGCCATTCAAAACTCTGTATGGATAGAAGGCAACAGATCAAATCATACAGGAATGCAGGATGAATAACTAATATTCACTTCTGTATGTGGCTGATGAACAAGGACTATGTTGAAGTGTATGGCTGAATAAGAAGGCCATGTTTAACATATACATTTCTGGCGCCCACCGTGGGGCCAGAAAATTAGTTTTTGGCCTCATTTTATTGCACTTATTTTCATTTTTGTGCTCTATTTATACATCTCTATCAGATATTTTGTGCAAAATTTCACAGCATCTCATGCAAACTTTCTAGTTCTTCAGCGAGGTTATCTGTACTTTTTTGCACGAGACTGCGAGAATCGTCGCACGAACTTTGACACCAGGGACCTTTGTTTGATATATCTTATCTCAGTTTTTGTAACGATCTATTGTTTCCTGACTTTTATGTTTCTCTAATTTTATTTTTGGAACAGCTTAACAGTGGTTTGTAGGACGCTGAGAATGAAGAAAGCAATTACAAACTACTAATGTATTTACCGCAGGATGCTTGTCGAAGACCTTGCATGTTTTCACAAAACTCTCATGTCTATTTTTCGTAGTTAGAAAATGCTTTAGCTTGGTGCTTAAAATGAATCATTATCTTGTGTGCTTGAAGTGTTTTCTAGTTTTTAATTCCAAAGAACTATATGAATGTATCCTCTCCCCTCGCCTTTACGGATCTTGGGTGTAAGAGAAATTCATATGATTCTTCTAGAGTGGCTACCTCCCAAGTTCTTTAATAGAGCTAGTGAGAGTGGATTTCCCAACCAGTAACAGGCTAAATCCAAGCCCTTCTGAACTAGTATATAAAAAATGTCATTGTGATTAATCTCACAATGGACAGGTGTGAATTCATTGTGGCAACCAAAATCTCCTCCAGTACCCTAGTGGTGCCTTAAAGTCCCTACATTGTTAAGGTGAAAGCCTTGCTTTGAAAGGATTGGGAGATCCCCCTTTATTGGGAAAATGACTTGATCACAACCACCTAAAAAAATGTCCTTACTAAAAACCTTTGTTATAGTATCCAAAATCCCTCTATCTATTGGCACAGAAGGTTAGAGACTGACTAAGACATCCCACACTTTAACGGCTCTTAGTAGAGACAACAGTCCTTTGGGAAGAAATTCTCTTGGGATTCAAAGCTTGGTGTACCTAAAAAGTGAGTGCACATTTAAGGAGGATCCTGTGCCTCCAAGCTTCTAAGTTGTCTTCTATGAGTAGGCATGGCTGAACTTTGGTTCAAGTGGGAATTCAACAGATACTTCCCTGGATCAACTAGGATTGTGATGTGTATGTTCTGGTACTACAAACATTTTACTTAATGTGCTTTGTGTGGGTGTACCTTTTAAAAAATCAAAACAAATGTCAAATCACACAACTTGCCAAATTCAAACATGTCCAAAACTATCTGCAATTTGAACTTTCTATCAGAACACAACATAATCTGTCTCGAAAAATGCAATCTAGTCTTAACTGTCTGATTTTGTAAAATTTTACTGTCAAAATTGCCAAATATCACACGATATTCTGCCATCTTTGTGTCATTATCTGAGAAAATTTGCACGACACATTGTAAACTATCGTGCAAAATTTTGCAATCTACTGGTATTTTATTCACCAGTCTGTCACTTTTTTTGCGATTATTTACATTGGACTGCAAAGTCCCGTGTGAGCCTGTGAGAATCTTTGCATATGAAAGTACTACTTTGCACAAGTCTGTATCATTTTGCCAAAATAGTGAGCTATTTCCCATCTATCTAGCGTACTTTTGCTAAATCTAGTTCTTGTTGTGGGTCTATTTATCTGCCTTGTGTCTACACACAGTCTGCAACTAGATTTCTTGGGTTGAGAATTATGTGATTCTCGCTTAAACTGGTCTTGTCTCATATCTTTTGTTCTTTTTCTACTCTGTCATCATATCTTGCATTGTGATAGTCACCTCTTGGATATTCTAGCCTTATTTTTGACAATTTGCAAAGGATATACTTCACCTTTTGGCACTTTTGTGCATTTATCTTGAGCTAGTTTCAAGTGTGGTCCTAGTTCACATTCCTTTTATCATCTTTGTCTATGACTGTTACAACTCTAAGTGGCAAAACAATCCCTTCATGTGTCCCTAAACAAGGTAGAGGTAGACCCATTAACCAAGCAAAAATTCATTCTAAAATTTTCACACAGTCTGAGTGTAGTGGGGAATCCTCGCATCCCCCTCATGTCAAACAATCATTTCTAGTGGATTTTAGTCAGGTTTGAAACCCTTTGTTTGAAGAACATACAAATTTTGAAGATTTGTTTCCTGAACTTGACACTAGTAACACAACAAGAGTTCCCATAGGTACAAGGCCCCTGGATACTCAACCTCCTTGTATAGAGTCTTTGCACACTAAACACTTGCATTCTAGCAAGATGACAGACCATAATCTATCAGGTGAACAAAGAAGAGATGATGATCAGTCTAAAACTAGGGGTAAATTCTATTTTCAAGACCCCCCTAATGATGAGGAAACAGAAATAACCCAGGTAGATATCACAAATTCTCATGCCAATAAAGATTTCCACATAATGATGGAAATTCTCCTAGCTGAGGAAAAAGAGAAATATCTTCTTGAACTAGCCAATCAAGGGGATAAGTTACCCTCCAACTACAATGTAGAGACGCTTGTCACTAAAGAGGAAAAAACTGAAAACTCCAAGTTACAAAAACAAGTCCAAAGTATGCAAGAAAAAATTATTCAACTCATAAAGGATAAAGACAAACCTGCTACACTGTTCACGTTGGAAAGCATTTGTCCATTCTCATTTGATAAGAGTCTATGCATGCCTCCTTTTCCTAAAGGAGTTGAACTTCCCAAGTACCATAAATAATTGGGTACCTCTGATCCCCAGGATCATTTGAGAGAGTTTGGTGCTCTCTCTATGGAGTTCATAAATGATCAAACCTACCTCATGCATCTCTTCCCACATAGTTTGGGAGGGCCAGCTATGGAATGGTTCTCTAGGCTACCAACTGGCATCAAAACTTTTGACCAAATTGCCAATTTTTTTCTGCAACACTATTCTCACAACATCCAACATCTAGTTCACATTCAAGATCTTTGCAACTTGAAACAAAATCATGGATAACCTTTCTTGACATTTCTCCAGAGATGGAGACTACTTTATACCAAATATTCTCGCAAAATACCCGAATCTAAAAAATTGGACATCTTTCTAGACAATCTTCTTCCCAACTTTGGGTATCAAGTACCTCTACAAGGTCCTTTAACCTTCGATGACATGATTAAGAAAGCTGTGAGACTTGAGACATTTATGGTCAAGAAAGGAGAGCTAACCTTACACAAGGAAAATAAACAAGGGTCTTCCTCCTCAAGAAAAGATAAACCCAAATTTCCCAACAAGAAATAGAATGTTGTGAACGATGGAGTTGTAGACAATGTGATTCCCAAGCCTTCAAAGTCTAATTTTAATCTCACTACCATAATGCAGGCAGCCAAAGCCACTAAACAGGCTACAGCAGAATCCAAACCGAGTACTTCACATTTTTCCAGATCTAAACCTTGGGCTCCTAGACCCAAGCGTGAGTTCACTCCTTTAGGAGAACCTCTTGATGTGGTTTATAAGACTCTCTTGGATAACCATTTACTCACTCCTTTGGATAACTCACATCCTTTTGATCTGCAACCTCAACCATCTTGGTGGAATGAATCTACATATTGTGATTACCATCAGAACAAGGGTCACAAGACAGCTACCTGCATTCAATTACAACACAATATCCAAGACCTTATTGATAGTGAGGTTATTGTTGTGGGAGGTCACAACAAGAACTCAAACCACCAAGCTTTCAAAGACCCATTTCCTCCTCATGGGAAATGTGAGTCATCCAAAGGCAAGAATACTGATGCTAAGGTCAACTATACATACACCAATAATGACAATGTCATTAATATGGTTGAGCTTGTTGATACTAAATACTGTAATGTTGTCATTCTCAAGGGAGGGGAAGATACTCCCAAGCCAAAAAATCCTTTCATCTTGTGAGGGTCTACGCCTCAGCCCTCCGAACAAGAATAGTCTCAGGTTAGTGCAAACAATGTTACTTGATCTCATGCTAAGATCATCCTCAAAGGCCCTGAGCCTTCTATGTCTATACCAACACAGCCTACAGACAAAGCTATTGTTGGCTCCACCAACAAGAATCCAAAATTGGGTTCCTCATCTAATGCTACCAATTATAGTATTCTAGATCAATTACAATGTACTAACACTCATATCACCATCTTCAAGCTGCTAAAGATCTCCCCTACTCATAGGGAGATCCTTGACAAAGCCCTCACTAAGGCAAATGTCCAAAAAGATCTTGATCTCAACCAGTTTCAATCCATGGTAGGTCACTTGACCTCCTCCCATTACTTTTCTTTCTCTGAAGAAGATGACCATTCTTTGAGTCACCCACACAACAACCCCTTTCACATTAAATTCATGATTGGTCAAAACTACGTCCACCATGTCCTCATAGATAATGGTGTTGGCCTTAAATTTTCTTTTCTAGCTTCCTTACTGAGTTAGGTTACGATGAAGACTACATAGATGCCCACAAGAAGATTACTATTAAGGCCTATGATGAAGAAGAACAAAAATCTAAGGGGCTAGTTGTGTTACTGATCAAAGTTGGTCCTATTGAAATGGATGTTATTTGTCAAGTGCCTGACATTCCTTTAGCATACAATATTCTGTTGGGAAGGACATGGATCCAAAAAATGTAGGATGTCCCTTCAACATACCATCAGTGCATTAAGTTCCCATTCCAAAGATCTAAAGTGACTATACCTGCTAATACACACTATGATTGCAACACACTCACAAAATCTAATGACATCTTTATGCCCACCAACAGAGAGTCTATTGAGTTCTTCAAGACTAAACTAAAGGAAATGGAAAAGGCTCTGACACTCAAGAAAACTAACATGGGAGGATATCAGATTGAACCCATGCTATCTAATACATCTTTGCCTTTGTCTCCATGTTATTTTGGGAGACCTTCTTAGAACACTAAACCTTCCATAGTTCCTCCTCAAAAAAAATATGGTGGTACCTTTGTACAAGTCACGATACCATTAGAAGAAGAAGCTAAAAACAAGGCTATCAAATCTTGGATCTATAAAGGGGAAGACACATCTGAATAAACCACTACACCTTGTGACATAAAACCTAAATAATATGGCAAGGGTCTAACTATTATTCAATGCTTTTTCTACAAAGGGAATGGTCCCATAGGTGTGAATCATAAAGGATTACTTGCACCACTTGATTCTATTGGTTGACGAACATGTGACTCTATGGGTATAGGCTTCAAGAAGCTCACATTTCAATTGGGGATAAACAAATTTGTACCTCAAACAGATCAACAACCAACACCTGGAGGAACACCTAAAACTAAAGAGTCCAAAGATGGTTCTAAGGAAGATTGCTTCCCTTGTCCAATTCCTCCAGATCTGGAAGCATTCTTTGCTGAGCCAGACAATTTTATACCATGTGTTAGTACAGTCAAGACTGACAGTGACTCTAATGAAACCACTCCACTTGCTTCATTAACCTATGAATAGTGGAAAGAAATGCAAACTATAAATCTAGGTCATTAGGGTGATATGTACATACCACCACACTTCCAAGAGTAGTTTGAATAGGAATCCCAACCACTTCTCAGTAAACAAGAATTAGATGATGTTGCAAGCACTGATGAGGTACCTAGGTCAAAAGGTGCTCATCTAACCATAGGAGAGGTTATAGGTAGAACTCATCCAAATTGGGGACAAAGGGTTGATTTCACTCATGTTCTTGATATGACACCCAATGATGAAATGAACTCTCATGAGTACGAGTTTGATGATTTGTCATATGTCACCTATCACAGGGATATAGATACGGTACACACATATGAAAACCTTCTCAAAGTAGGTGAAGGGTCTAGTGTAAGGTCAAATGAGTCTGATTCCATCGATGTTAACGTGTTGTCTACTACATTCACTAGGGGTCAAAGGAATTCGACTACACCTTTGGATGATATTGCTTTAGGTCTTGACTTGCTAATCCATGCTTTCGATGATTATACCGTGAACGCACTTGAACTCGTCAGTTCTCTTTCACTCCGCCATCCCAAGCTTATAGACTGGAGCTCTCCCTCCCCATCTAATGAAATCCTTACATTCTAGAATGACTATGCTCTTACTTGTTACCTCAACATTGTTGAACCTATAACGTCCTCCACTAGTGAAGAAAGTGTCAACATGACTGAGGCTGATATCAAGTATCTCAGTCACAAAATCAAAAGAAGAAAAAATAGGCACTCTGATGGTGAAAACCACATTGTGGCAGTGTCAGAGCCTAAAAAGTCAAAATAATGATGTATCCAAGGGTGAAAACCTCTCTGAGGCATCCAAGGATGAGATACTTGATATGCTTCTGAGTCATTTCCAGGAATGATCATCTGTGCTTATTGAGCCAACTCTACCAGTCAACTTGGGTACAGAAGCTGAACCTCAGATCATTCATTTGGCACAATCATTATTTGAAGTACAAAGAGAGGAATTCATTACATTCTTTTGGAGCAAAAAGATAAAATTTGCATGGAAATATTCAAACATGCCAGGATTAGACCCTAATCTAATCATGCACCATTTGTCCATTGCACCAAGTGTCAAGCCTGTCAAACAAAAGCTTCAGAAAATGCATCCACATGTGGCTCTACTTGTCAAAGCTGAATTGGAGAAGCTTCTTAAGTAAGTATTTATCAGAGAAATTGACTATGCAGAATGGATCTCTAACATTGTTCCAATATCAAAACATGACAAATCTATCTGAGTCTGTACAGACTTCAGAGACTTGAATAAGGCATGTCCTAAGGACAACTTTCTATTGCCCAATATTGATATGATTGTAGACATGACAGTAGGATATGAAATGTACTCACTAATGGATGGTTTCTCTGGCTACAACCGGATAAAGATCACGCTAGAAGACCAAGAGAAAACTGCTTTCACATGTGCATGGGGCACTTTCTATTGGAACGTCATACCCTTTGGACTCAAAAATGCAAGTGCTACATATCAGAGAGTTGTCACCAATATATTTCATGACATGATGCATAAAATAATGGAAGGTTATGTTGATAACACTCTAGCTAAGAGCATGCAACAAGAGAAACACCTTGTGGATCTAAGTCCTATACTGGATCGCATGGAACAGTTCAGTCTGAGGCTCAATCCTAAGAAATGTGCATTTGGCGTAACATCTATAAAATTGGTTGGTTATATCATCTTTGCAAAAGGCATAGAAGTGGATCCTGAGAAAGTCCAAGCTATCATGGAAATGCCACCACCAAAGAATATCAAACAAATGAGAGGACTTCAAGGCCGATTACATTCTATCTAGCACTTCATCTCACAACTGGCGGACAAGTCACAACCATTCACCAAGACTTTACAAAAAGGTGTGACCTACCAATGGAACAAGGAATGTGATGAGGGGTTCACACAAATCAAACAATATCTTAAGAACCCGCCAATATTAATTCCTCCTATCCATGGGAAGCCACTTATACTTAACATCTCCGCTACAGATACATCACTGGGTGTCCTATTAGCTCAAGAAGATCAGAATAACAAAGAAAGGGTTATCTACTACATTAGTATAACTCTAGTCTCATATAAAATAAACTATTTTTTTATAGAGAAGGCTTGCCTCGCAGTGTTATTTGCTTCACAAAAATTGCAACACTACATGTTGGCTCATACTACATTCCTTATTGCTAAGATTGATCCTCTGAAATATTTTCTCAGTAAATCTATCCTCACAAGTAGACTAGCCAAATGGGTCATGCTTCTCATTGAATTTGATATTGAGTATGTAGAAAGAAAAGCCATCAAGGGGCAAACAATTTCAAATCAATTGGCAGAAGCACCTCTAGTAGATCATCAACCATTGAACATCAAATTTCTAGATGAGTCCATATTACTTCTCATGCATCGATCCTGGACTATGTTCTTTGATGGTTCATTTACCCAACAGGGGTTCAGGTGTTGGGATACTGTTCATCACACCTCAAAGGTACTCTTTACCAAAAGCATACAAGATTTTGTTTCCTTGTACAAACAACATTTCAAAGTATGAAGCCTTGATCAATGGTATGAAGATTTCCCTTGGGTGGCGAGTGGATGAGCTCAATGTCCTTGGAGATTCACAATTAGTCATCAATCAAGTAAATGATGTCTATCAGAAAAAAGATGACAAGTTGGTGCCTTATAAATGATTGGTTGATGACCTCAGAAAATATTTTTTTCATATCACATTTCAACAGGTCCCAAGAGAAAATAATAAAGTGGTGAATGCAATGGCTACTCTTGCTTCTATGCTACAGATGCCAGAAAATGACTTTAGACATGAATTCCTAGTGGAGATGTTACGCTACCAAGCCTATGATTCCCCTGAGTCTTGAATGATCTATTCTATCATTGGACATGATTCATCCCACTACCATCATATTTATTCCTACCTTCATGACCAGATTGTTCCAGACACTTACACCCAGAATGAGAAATGCAACTTAATCCGTAGTGCTTCATGGTTTGTCATCCTAGCTAACTTGTATAGGTGTGGTCTAGACGGTACCCTTCTTAGGTGTTTAGAACCTGATGAGTCCAAACATACATTAGTAGAGGTGCATGAAGGCATCTGTGGGTCTCACTCTAACAGCCTGACACTGGCTTGTAAACTTATTAGAGCTGGTTATTATTGGCCAAATATTGAAAAAGAAGCTGCACAATTTGCTAAGTCTTGAAAATAGTGGCAACTACATAGAAATCTAATTCATGCTCCAGCCAAGGAGCTTATTCCCTTCATTACTTTCTGTCCATTTCAACAATGGGCCTTTGATTTGGTGGGTAAGATTTATCCCTCATCCTCAAATGGGCATAAGTTCATCATCACAGCTACAGACTATTTCACCAAGTGGGTGGAGGCAGTCCCTCTCACCATGGCCAATGGAAAATCTGTAGCAATGTTCATTCTCAACTACATCGTCTGCAAGTATGGTGTACCCTCAGCAATAATCACTGATAATGGGGGACAGGTCAAAAACAAGGCTTTGATGGAGCTATGCTCTAAGTTTAAAATAACTTAGCATTGGTCTTCCATCTATTATCCTTAGGGTAATGGATAGATGAAAGCATCAAACAAGACAATCCTTAAAATCCTACATCACACAATCCACAAATCTAGACGAGATTGACATCTCCAAATCAATCCAACTCTCTACGCATATAGGACAAGCATAAGAACACCAACAAGGGCTACACCCTATTCTTTGGTTTATGGAGAATATGTTGTGTTACCAATTGAGGTTGAGATTCCTTCTCTACAAGTCTCTCTGAAAGGCCTCATTACTGATGATGATAGAAGAATATCTTGGCTACAAGAGCTAGAACTACTTGATGAATGTCAACAAGTTTCATTTGATCACCTTAGAGCATGCAAGAAAAGGATGTCCAAGAGCTATAACAAGACGGTTTAGCCAAGGGACTTCTAGGCAGGTGACCTCATTCTGAGGGAGAACCCTAAGAATCAACAACATTAGGTCCAGAAGGGAAAATTTGAACCAAATTGGTTTGGTCTATATATTGTCACTGTAGTATTTGGATCTGGCACCTCTCAAATTTCTACTACTAAAGGGGAGAAACTCAAGGATCCAATCAACGCTCTTCATCTGAAATGGTTCTACAGCTGAGACATCTTCAGTGTGCTCGTGTTTATAGTAAAGTCCTGAAAAAATTCTAAAAAATTGGAAAATGTCTTGAAAAAATGATCATCTTAGTGAAAACCTAGCAATAGGTGCTTTGATGTATCTCCAAAAAAAAATTATATATTCCAAAAGTACAAAAAAATTAAAAATTTGAAAAATACAAAAAAAAAAAAAAAGAGAAAAAGAGAAAAGGTGCCATTGATGAAAACCTGGCAAATAGGCGTCATGGTAGCAAAAAAAAGAATTTCTGCCAAGAAGGTGAAAACCTGGTAAATAGGCACCTCTTGTTCCACATTGCTATATCTATCGTAGCACCACTTGGCTTTATACATTTTCTTTCCTACTTTCTTGCTTTGCTACTTTTCGACTTGCATTTGCTTTCCCGCATGCTCTCAATTCCCATCAAGACACCACCTTACATGGATTGAAATTGGTCATACTCTCAAGGCAACCCTCCTAGCCTAGAAGGCACTATCTTATTCCCTTTTAGAATCTACTTTGCGACAGTCACTAGTGGTTCTCACTATGTTTGCCTACTCTCGCTTAGCTTATACTGAGTTCTCTCTCCTTGAGAATCTCTCTCACATGAGTCACCAGTGGTTCTCACTGCATCTGTCTATTGTCACTGTACTATTGAGATTTCTCGCATCTGTTACAATTGGATATATACTCAAACACTCTATCTATCAATACTTGGTCTTGGCATTCTTTGCTTTAGTTTGTACATAGCTTTCGATCACTTCCGTGACACTTTGGTTCCTCTATGAACCCTACTGACTTGACACTGATTCAACACCATACGTCTAGGGGAAACCAAATCTAGTTTGTCCTTGTAACATACGTCAAGTCAGTCACTACTACTAGGGGCATGGGTCCCCAAATATAATCACATCTAGAGTCAGTAATCTTATCACTTCTCAAGGACAACTATCTACTGACACAAACTGGTGTTTCTCAACACTATCTTTGGACACACCTATATTTTTCAACACACATTGGATATCACAACGTAAACATCTATTGATGAAAATCAAACACAATGCACTCACAAGCACAACGATGTTTTTCAACACCCCTATACACATACATATTCAAAAACTTTGAAATTGGCTGAGCTATGATTGAATCTTTCTTTGTATGCTGTCTATTCTTATGGTTTTCGTTGATATTTTCTTTTTCTATTTTTTTTTGGTGTAGTCCCGATGATCCGGCGATGTCAAATAACCAGGGTTTATGTGATAAGAGCTCCCACATTAAGGTGGAAAAGCCTCACATCCCTTGATCTTGTTTATTTGTACGCCATGGTGAGGTCAGAACTATCTCCTTGATTGTTATTGCTCTGTTTGTTTACGCATAATCGCACTCATGGTTATCTTGGCTTTGAATTCCTCGATACTAGTGTACTCTTGAAACATCAAATGGAAACAATGTTCAAGTCATCTTGGCTTTTGTGCCTTGGTGCTTACATTTGTTTCCCATATCTTATCCGATGAAAGTCATATTCGTATTCTTATGGTTGAAGTGGCACCAGTAAGGATTGCATCAACTCTGATGTTCCAAAAATGCTCTATGATGACAACTATTTGATGGGTCTCAGAACCATGTCCTAGGAATTGCATCTAGCATAGGACTGCATTTTCACTCTAGACTTGCATTGTGAATCTGTGACCAGTCCTTGTAATCCTTTTACTTCAAGTTCAATATCTCTGGGGAATCAATTTTTGTTGTAATCCCATTATGTTGCCTGCCCGATTCTCTGATGAGCTTTAGTGACATGTTAAAGTAATGTCATTCGACCATTCCTATGCAAGTTCATGGTGTATACCTAGGACCTAAAAATCACCATGTATTGTAGCAGATTCATGATGAATTCACAGGTACATGGAAGATGCATGTTACCTCTTTGACAAATGCGAGCGTTATGTGGTGATTAACTATAAAAGAGGTGGCAATCTTGGTGGAGCTATGAAGTCACAGCCCACGACAACATGACCTTCCAATGAGAATCAAACTCCATGAAACAAAATGAACCCAATGATATATGCTAGATAAAGACAGTGAAAGTGCCTTTGAACTGTTTGACAAAATGTCTATGTGATTGAAGAAACCCATTCGGTTAATGAAATGGTTGGTCGAGCCAATGAGTTTGTTCAAGGCCATGGAAATCAAGGGATGCAATGTCTTATGGATTGACTTCATGACCAAGGATTGTGAATGTTTGAAAGTCATTGACTTTCCTAAAGCCAACATCAAACCAAACAAGGGATGGTAATATCGGGTTTTCTTGGACTCCCTTGTCGAGATCGTATAGGAATTTATCACATTGTTGTTGAATGAAGACTACCCAACTATGACTTCTCCCAAGCTAGTAGTGCAAGATCTCACATGGGAAACATATCTTTATTTAACAAGTTTTACTAATTAGGACCATCGATGACACTATTGATCGGGTGCTCACAGCCAAAGGCTCAATCTTGATGGTGACTTTAATGAAGTTAAGTGTCGAGGTGATTGGGTCTTTTGTGTACTTTCAAAACTCCAGTCCATGTGATCAATTCAAAGATGGGAAGACAGTGAACCAGAGCCTTTCCAATGTTTTATAATTAGAGCATTGATAAGGGAAAAAGAACCTGATTAACTTGGTCTCTCAAACCATTTGACAGAATGATAGATTTGGCAAAAATAGAGATGTTGAGACAGAATAGTATTAGAGGGTAGCACTATTTGCATGGAAGGCACAATGAAGTAAAATCCCAAGTCAATTGAAAGGGCGTCGAGGGCTAAGGAAATCACTGTAAATTCTTGGATTAAGATAGATGTTTGGTGATGGGAAAACTGAGCTTGATCTTTGGTAACATCACATCCCAAAATAATGGTGATGTTATTCTCATAATGGCTCATCGATCTTTGATGCATATGGATTCACATATAGAAGAAATCTCACCTCCCGATATGATCCAATCCAAGAGTTTGGATCCACTATAATGGAATTTTACTATCGAACAGTGACATGGTGTATGGAGGAATGAGATTTATTCATAACCATAAAAGATTCTGATCAATAAAACTATTTTGGGGTATTGGTGCAGAGATTTCAGCAAATCAAATCCTTAGAGAAAATCACACACAAATTGTTTGACAAAAGGCCTTGGTAGTTGAAGACATGGTCACCCAAGCGCAAAACTACAAGTTTATATTGCTAATGCCTCACAAAGCAATGAAGTCAGGTACCATAGAATTTTTAAATAAATAGGTAATTATCGGGTGTGAATTTCATTTCATGGACATTCTCGGTGTCATCATAAGATGAAGTTCTCATTTCCTGATCACATGCCACCTGTTTAGAAATGCAAAGACTTGAATTCAATAGGTGTCCTCAATATTATGTTTGTAAAGATAATGTTAATCAAATATGAGGTCCCGTAACATAATAAAGAGAAATTGTCTTAAAAGATAACATGAAACAGTTATGATAACTGATCAAGGTCAGAAAGCAAAGAAGATAAAGATGGAACAGAACGTCAGGAGAAGGGTTCCATTTTTTCAGATTTTGCTGGGGAGACTTTGAGCTACAGCAAAATAAGAGCTGTGAATGTAGGAGGGAAAGTTCTTCCTCACTGTAGATTTTGTGCTAAGGGGGGGGGGGGTGAATGAAATTATATTCTGATTATAATGCAAGGAAAGGTATATTTTATTTTTAGATAGTGATCAATGTACAGGAAAGGCAGAATCTTTATTATTTTGTTGTGTTTAAAAAAGGGAAATGTCAGCACACTAAAACTTTGAGTTTAGATGCTCATTTTTTGATTAATATTCATCTTGGAGTGATATTGGTTTTCTTGAATACATATCTGATACATTTGATCATCAGCATGATCATCTTTGGCCTTTGTGCTCTATTTTTTTCATGTTTTTGGAAAGAACAATTTATCTTTCTCTCTTTGTTCTTTTAATAGTGCAGCATTTGGGTAAATGAACTTTGCATCATCTACTATTTATTTCCTTTTAGTTAGTTAGATTCTTCGCATCTATGTCATGTTTACGAATAGATGTTTGTAAGCCTTTATCGCTTTCGGGTTAAAAGCATTATCATTTACAGTTTAGTTGATTCATTGTAAATCCTACACAGGGAGCTGTACCTAGATAATTTAGAGGGCACTTATGCTCTTCAATAGCAAAGTGACCCAACTATTGGTGCTAGTTGAGTCTTCTTGTTTGGGCTTTTCAGGGTTATTTTGTAGGTTTTCTTGGAAGACAAATCTGTTCACCAATAGATTTTTGGCAACTCTATTGGGGAAAGGAATCACAGTCTCAATGTTTCCTTTTCTCATAAATTTGAAGGTACCTCCCCGAGGATGGAGGTTGGCGGCTCTATTGAAGATGAATACCATGAGGTAGTTCAGAAATATCTAGAAGTTTTAAAAGATTGGGTTCCAACAAGAAGTGAAGATATCTCAGATATTTTTATCTTTATACCACCATTTAGAGATAACCCAATCAGAGAAGTTACAAAAGACTTGGCAAGGGAAGTAGGATTTCTAAAATCCTTCTATGGTGCTATCCTTATCAAGAGGAGATCTCTTATACAAGAACCAAAGGAAGAAGAATGTGGATACAAGAAAGAAGAATTTGGTAAAACAAAATGCACAGAAGAAAAGAATCTTGGATGCAAAAAGAATGTCATCTATACTGATGATGATGACTTTTATTCTCAGCAAGCTAATTGTAGATTTGAAGAGCACAATAATGAAAGAGAGGAGACACAAGAAAAGTTTAATCCTTGTGCTGGTGCTGCCATAGAAGAATCAAATAGTGAAAGGAATGTGTGCATGGTTAAGGTAAAGAATGATTTAACTCTGGAGCCCTTTATTTTTTATAGTAAAGATACACATCTCTTTTGTGTTTTTCCTGTTGTTGATCAAGAATTGATTATTAATGAGTCATAAATTAGAATCCATGCATTCTATAAAGATAAGCCTTTAATTGATGTCAGTCACCATCATAAATTATATAAGGGGTGCCCTATTAGAGATTTGATTCACTCTTCTAAAGAAATCATGCATAATGAGGGTGAAGATATCATTATTCAGCCCATGCAGTGTGTTATACTTATGTTCCCTCAAGAAGTATATGATAGGAGGTTGATCTTTGGTGCTGAGTTGATGTGTCATGGTTTCTTTGTTCCAGCAGACCTCCATTTGTCTTGCATGTCAACTCTATGCTTGCAGCTATTTCAAAGACATCCATTCTTGTTTCACAGTGGATCATACTTTTCTCAGCCCATTAATGGCTTCATATGAGTAGCTAGATGCTTTCTTGAAGGTATGGGTTGTTTGCCCTATCGCTTGTTAATAAAGTTTTTCGTGTGCGTAGGTTGTTAGTTTCTTTTTCCTGGCTTGCTTTTAGTTTAGGGGTTTTGTTTTGGTCTTTGCCCTGCTCCCCTCCACCCTCACTACAAGAAGCTCCCTATGCTTATTGATTTGACTCTATTGCCCAATGGACTAGAAACTGGTCTTTTTTACCAGAAACATTGGATTCTTCATGCACTTTTCAACACATGCTCCCCAATCAGAGCCAATGTTAGTTGGTGTTTTTAACCCCATTTGGAACTTGAAAATCCAGTCTCCCTAATGTCCTTTCCTTGGTTTTCTCTTAATTTTCCTCATTTCTCCCCCAGCTTATGTTGAAAATGTTCCAGTAAACTATTGTTTGTGAAAAGGCAATGTTCGGATGAACTCTTGAATCATTGAACTTCAAGTTCAAAGTTCAAATTCAAATCCAGGTTTGACAACCCCAAAGTTCATGATCCAAGTTCAGAGCTCAAAATCGACCTTGCAAATTTAGAGAGTTCAAGTTCAGTTCAAAGCCAAGTTCAAAGTCATATTTTGATATGCAGATTTAAGCACCACAGTTCAAAGGTTCAGTTTCTATGTTTGTTTCAAAATAGTTTTATGGTTCGGAGTTCAAGGGTTCAAAATCTAAGGTCAGGGGTGAAGAAATTCGAAGGTTAAATTTTGAACTTCAAGGATAAGTGCATAAGTTTAGAATTTGAGATGCAGATTCAAAGGTTCAAATAGTACAAGCTCAAAAAGGCATAGTCGGTGAGTTCAAACTTATAGTCCCATCTTTTAAATGTATTGGTTTGTAAATTACAAAGGTGTCTAAGTGGAAAGCATACATAGAATTCATAATTTCAAAAGAAGTGCACATTAAACATACAGTCGGGTATATAAATATTCCTACAAAGTTGTTGATTTCATCAAATTTAGCAACAATTGATTCAAAATAGAATGAATGGAATGGGGCTACAACCTGTTAGAGTTTGCAAAGCAAATCTTGGGAATCTGTGACCAGTCCTTGTAATCCTTTTACTTCAAGTTCAATATCTCTGGGGAATCAATTTTTGTTGTAATCTCATTATGTTGTCTGCCCGATTTTATGATGAGCTTTAGTGACATGTTAAAGGAATCTCATTCGACCATTCTTATGCAAGTTCATGGTGTATACCTAGGACCTAAAAATCACCATATATTGTAGTAGATTCATGATGAATTCATAGGTACATGGAGAATGCATATTACCCCTTTGACAAATGTGAGCGTTATGTGGTGATTAACTATAGAAGAGGCAGAAAGCTTGGTGGAGCTATGAAGTCACAACCCAAGACAACATGACCTTCCAATGAGAATTGAACTCCATGAAACAAAAAGAACCCAATGATATATGCTGGATAAAGACAGTGAAAGTGCCTTCGAACTGTTTGACAGAATGTCTGTGTGAATGAAGAAACCCATTCGGCTAATGAAATGCTTGGTCAAGCCAATGAGTTTTCTCAAGGCCATGGAAATCAAGGGACACAATGTCTTATGGATTGACTTCATGACCAAGTACTGTGAATTTTTGAAAGTTATCAAATTTCCTAAAGCCAACATCAAACCGAACAGGGGATGGTAATATCAGGTTTTCTTGGACTCCCTTGTCAAGATCGTATAGGAATTTATCACATTGTTGTTGAATGAAGACTGCCCAACTATGACTTATCTCGAGCTAGTAGTGCAAGCTCTCACACAGGAAACATATCTTTATTTAATAAGTTTTACTAATTAGGACCATTGATGGCACTATCGATCGGGTGCTCATAGCCAAAGACTCAATCTTGATGGTGACTTTAATGAAGTTTGGTGCCAAGGTGATTGGGTCTTTGTGTACTTTCAGAACTCCAGTCCAGGTGATCAATTCAGAGATGGGAAGATAGTGAACAGGAGCCTTTGCAATGTTTTATAATCAGATGCATTGATAAGGGAAAAAGAACCCGATTGACTTGGTCTCTCAAACCATTTGACAAAATGATAGATTCAGAAAAAACAGAGATGCTGAGACAGAATAGTATTAGAGGGCGGTACTATTTGCATGGAAGGCACAATGAAGTAAAATCCCAAGTCAATTGAAAGGGCATCGAGGGCTAAGGAAATCACTGTAAATTCTTGGATTAAGATAGATGTTTGGTGATGGGAAAACCGGGCTTGATCTTTGGTAACATCGCATCCCAAAACAATGGTGATGTTATTCTCACAATGGCCCGTCGATCTTTGATGCATATGGATTCACATATAGAAGAAATCTCACCTCTCGATATGATCCAATCTAAGAGTTTGGAGCCACTATAATGGAATTTTACTATCGGACAATGACATGGTGTATGGAGGAATGAGATTTCTTTGTAACCATAAAAGAGTATGATCAATAAAACTATTTTGGGGTATTGGTGCAGAGATTTCAGTAAACCAAATCCTTAGAGGAAAGCACACACAAATTGTTTGACAAAAGGCCTCGGTAGTTGAATACATGGTCGCCCAAGCGCAAAACTACAAGTTTATATTACTGATGCCTCACAAAGCAGTGAAGTCAAGCCCCATAGAATTTTAAAATAAATAGGTAATTATCGGGTGTGAATTTCATGTCATGGACATTCTCGGTGTCATCATAAGATGAAGTTCTCATTTCCTGAACACATGCCACCTATTTAGAAATGCAAAGTCTTGGATTCGATAGGTGTCCTTAATATTATGTTTGTAAAGATAATGTTAATCAAATATGAGGTCCCGTAACATAATAAAGAGAAATTGTCTTAAAATATAAAAAGAAATAGTTATGATAACTGATCAAGGTCATCGAAAAGAAAAGAAGATAAAGATGGAACAAAATGTCAGGAGAAGGGTTCCAGTTTTTCAGATTTTGCTGGGGAGACTTTCAGCTATAGAAAAATAAGAGCTGTGAATGTAGGAGGGAAAGTTCTTCCTTGTTGTAGACTTTGTGCTAACGAGGGGGTGAATGAAATTGTATTCTGATTGTAATGCAGGGAAAGGTATATTTTATTTTTAGATAGTGATCAATGTACAAGAAAGGCAGAATCTTTGTTATTTTTTTGTGTTTAAAAAAGGGAAATGTCAGCACACTAAAACTTTGAGTTTAGATGCTCATTTTCTGATTAATATTCATCTTGGAGTGATATTGGTTTTCTTCAATACATATTTATTACATTTGATCATCAACATGATCATCTTTGGCCTTTGTGCTCTAGTTTTTTCTTGTTTTTGGAAAGAACAGTTTATCTTTCTCTCTTTGTTCTTTTAATAGTGCAGCATTTGGGTAAATGAACTTTGCATCATCTACTATTTATTTCCTTTTAGTTAGTTAGATTCTTCACATCTATGTCGTGTTTACGAATAGATGTTTGTAAGCCTTTATTGCTTTCGAGTTAAAAGCATTATCATTTACAGTTTAGTTGATTCATTGTAAATCTTACATGGGGAGCTGTACCCGGATAATTTAGAGGGTGCTTACACTCTTCAATAGCGAAGTGACCCAACTTTTGGTGCTAGTTGAGTGTTCTTGTTTGGGCTTTTCAAGGTTATTTTGTAGTTTTTCTTGGAAGACAAATCTGTTCACCAACAAGAAGTAAATTAGGAGACTTGATCGCATCTAGTACTAAATCTAGAGGTAATGTATTTGAATTGAATACATATGAAGCTTCTTATTTTATTGCGAAGGTTGATGATAGTTGGTTATGGCATAGAATATTTTTTCATGTTAACTTTGAAGACATTGTGAAGGAAAGTATGACAAATTCAGTAAGAGATCTACCTAAGGTTGTGAAACCGTCTAACACTATGTGTAGAGAGTGTGTTATGGGGAAGTATACTAGAATTAGTTTTAAAATAAAATATTATTCAGAAAAAGGGAAGTTGGATCTGGTATATATAGATCTATGTGGTCCTACAAGAGCAAGATCTAATTATGGTGAAATGTACTTTATACTTTTTGTTGATGATTTTTCTAGAATGATGTGGGTTACATATTTGAGAGAGAAATCTGAGGCATTTGAAAAATTCAAGTTATTAAAAGTAAAAGTTGAGAATGAATCTGGTTTGAAGATAAAATGTTTAAGATGAGATAGAGGTGGTGAGTTTACTTCATATTTATTTAATACCTACTGTGAAGAGCATGGAATATTTGGACAGACATTTGCACCTAGGAAACCACAATAGAATGGGATAGCAGAGCGAAGAAATAGAACAATATTAGATGCTTCTAGAACTATGTTGCTAGAAGGAAATATATCACATGTTCATTGGAGAGAAGTTTTTGGTACTGTTGTGTATAACTTGAACAAAATTCAGATTAGAGAATGTACAAGTAAGAATCCTTATGAATTATGGTTTGATCATACTCCTACTGTAAAATATTTTAGAATATTTAGAAGTAAATGTTATATCAAAAGAGATGATGAGATGGGGAAGTTTGATGCTAGAAGTGATGAAGATATCTTCCTTTTTTATTCTACTATGAGAAAAGCCTATAAATGTTTCAATCTGAGATTGAGGAAGTTGATTGAAAGTGCTAATGTAAGGATTGATGAAAAGTGTCAAATTCAGGAAAGAGTGTATGAATGTAGAAAAATTGTAGAGATAAAAGAGGTCACTACTAAACCTCCAGAACCTTTGATGGTTGATGATGAGATTGAAGATGAATCAGTTGAGCTTACTAAGACTCCTAAGACTCTGAGGTATGTTAAGAAGAACCATCATTGGTAATGCAAGTAAAGAAATGATGACTAGATCTAAAGTAAGAGATGAAATTTGTTTGATTTCTCAAGTTAAATAGAAAACTACTGATGAAGCATGTAGAGATGAATCTTGGACTAAATCTATGCAAAACAATACTAGAACAGATAAAGAAAACCCATTTAGTTCTTATAACATGGATGAAGAAGGAACAATGGTAAGAAATAAGGCTAGACTGGTTTGTAAAGGCTACTTGCAACAAGAAGACATAGACTTTGAAGAAACATTTCCTCTTGTTGCTAGGTTAGAAGCTGTGAGATTATTTCTTGCTTATGTTGCACATAAAGACTTTGAAGTATATCAGATGGATGTGAAATCAGCATTCTTGAATGGTGATTTAGAAGAAGAAGTATACATAGAGCAACCTGATGGATTTCCTTTGACAGAAGATGAAGACATGGTTTTTAAATCAAAGAAAACATTGTATGGACTGAAACAAGCACTGAGAGCATGGTATGCAAGACTATATAGGTATCTACTTCGTCTAGGTTTTAGAAAAGGTAATGTAGACAGTAATTTATATTTAAGAACTGGTGAAGATGGAATCTTAATCATAGAAGTTTTTGTTGATGATATCATTTTTGGAGGCAATGATAAAATGAGTAAAATGTTCTCTAAAGAAATGGAAAATGAATTTGAAATGTCAATGATTGATGAGCTGAATTTTTTCTTAGTTTGCAAATTAATTAGAGTAAAAATGGTATTTTTATATATCAAACCAAGTATCTTAAGGAAATATTAAAGAAGTTTGGAATGGAAGATTGTAAACCTGTTGGGACACCCTTGGTGGCTAGTTATAAACTGACTAGTATTGATGAGACTCAAAGTATTTTTTAGAAATGGTACAGGTCAATGATTGGTGTTCTACAATATCTAACTCACACCATACTAGATATTTCCAATGCAGATAGAATTGTGGCAAGATATAAAGTAGATCCTAAAGAGACACACCTTGTTGTTGTGAAAATAATTTTTAGATACTTGAAAGGAACAATAGAATATGGATTGTGATATGAAAAATCAGATGACTTTATTTTACAGGCTTACACTGATGTTGATTGGGCAAGTAATGTGGATGATAGAAAGAGTACAAGTGGTGGAGCATTTTTCCTTGAAAAAAGGTTGGTTTCTTGGTTAAGTAAGCAACAGGGTTGTATTGCTCAGTCTACTGTTGAATCAGAGTATGTTGTTGCTTCTATAAATTGTACACAAGTTGTTTGGATGAAACAAATGCTGAAGGACATTGGAATAATTTTTGAAGAGCCAGTGGTTATCCATTGTGATAACACTAGCATAGTGAATATGTCAAAGAATCCTATATTGCATTCAAAGACTAAGCATATTTCTATTAAGTATCATTTTTTGAGGGACAAGGTAGCAGAGAAAGAGATTAGATTGGAGTATATTAGCACAAAGGAACATATAGCAGATATATTTACAAAACCTTTGCCAAAATATGCTTTTGAATATCTGAGAAACATGCTTGGGGTGAGAGCTTCTCCTAGTGGTAATTAATTGATGTAGGCATGCATCAATCCAATGGCTTTAAGAGCTATATCATTTTCTGGACTTGATGTATAGATCTGCTCCACTTGGGGAGTGATCACAGGAACACTATGGAGCACATTTGGGTGATTTTGCACTTGGATGTTAGACATGAATATTTGAAAAAGCTACACCATACAGAAGATTACATAAGAGTTATGGCTCCCTTTTCCATTGTTGCCAAAGGGGGAGAGATTCTATGTGAAAATCCCTACTATTTTAGGGAGATTTGTGTTGAGGATATTGAGAAGATTGTATTCCGAGAGAGTAATTTTGGGTTCATGGATTTTCCCATATGTTGTCATCAATGCCAAAGGGGGAATTGTTGGTTGATATCAGAATTGGGTACTACTGATGTTGTTGACATTCATATTTTGTCACTGATGTCAACATATGTTTCTATGGAGTGAACAGACTGGCTATTACTATTGTATGATGACTGACAAAAGTGTACAAACACTGTACGGATGAATCAAAATGATCAAAGAAAAGGATATGAAGAAGGATGTGTGATGACCTTATCCTTAAGGTTTCTTGGCTTAATATTGCATATTGGTGATGTTACAGATGTTTTAGTGAAGACTAGTTTTTGGACTGTGATAGTGATGCTTGACTGAGCAGGTCCCTGTGTTTTGGGTATATCTTACAGGCAAAGATGATTCATCTTATGCGAGCTTAAGGGATGCCATAAGACACATTAAGGAATTCTCATTTTTTATCAATAGTCCTGAGATTTTTGGTGATGTCAGTTGTGGCATATATTCTAGAGGAGACCTATTTGGGGCCAACTTCATAGATGTAGAGTGTATTATGAATTGTGAGCATAGATTGTGGATCTTGGAGTATTTCTGATGTATTGTAATTGATTTTTACTTGTTTTAGGTACCTTGTGTATCTTATCAAGGGGTTAAATAATTATTTTTATATTGGGAAAGCTTAATTGGCCAACCTAATCAATTATTGTAATAGATTATATATCAGAGATCTTTTCTTTTGAAAAGATGTGATAGATGTATGATGAGAAAGTAATTGAAAGACAAATAAGTGTGGAAGCTGTGAGGCTTGATTGGCTGTTGGATGTAGAGTAGAGTTTGTGATTATAGTACTTCATTGGAACTGACCAAGCAAAGACAGTTCATTATTAGACAATTCACTAGATTGTATATCTCTGGTATATACTTGTTCAGGTTGTTAATCCTTGAGGGTGGCCTTAACCTTCTTTGGGTGGTGTACCTAGGCAGTGAGCCCACTGTTACTCTTGACTCCTAGCAGATTTTGTCTGTTAATATGGATTGTGTACTATAATATTGTAATAAGCTCCTAATAGGGCTAAATCTTTTGACAAAGATACTATACTCTTAGTACATCATTTGTGGGTACTAATTCCCACTAGGGTTTTACCTTTAGCAGAGTTTCCTCGACAATAATGATTTTTTTATTGTGTTATCATTTGCATTGAAGATTTGCCTTATAAAGTTTAAATTTTAATAATCTGTATCACAATTGATTCACCCCCCNTTCCCCCCCCCCCCCCCAGACTAAAGCAAGCACTAAGAGCATGGTATGCAAGACTAGACAGGTATCTACTTCGTCTAGTTTCAGAAAAGGTAATGCAGACAATAATTTATATTTAAGAACTCGTGAAGATGGAATCTTAATCATAGAATTTTTTGTTGATGATATCATTTTTGGAGGCAATGATAAAATGAGTAAAAAGTTCTCTAAAGAAATGGAAAATGAATTTGAAATGTCAATGATTAGTGAGATGAAATTTTTTCTTGGTTTGAAAATTAATCAGAGTAAGAATGGTATTTTTATATCTTAGACCAAGTATATTAAGGAAATATTAAAGAAGTTTCAAATGGAAGATTGTAAACCTGTTGGGACACCCTTGGTGGCTAGTTATAAACTGACTAGTAATGATGAGACTCAAAGTGTTTTTTAGAAAAAGTACAGATTGATGATTGGTGGTCTACAATATCTAACTCACACCAGACTAGATATTTCCAATGCAATTAGAATTGTGGTAAGATATCAAGAAGATCCTAAAGAGACACACCTTGCTACTATGAAAAGAATTTTTAGATACTTGAAAGGAACAATAGAATATGGATTAGGGTATGAAAAATCAAATGACTTTATTTTACAGGCTTATACTGATGTTGATTGGGCAGGTAATATGGATGATATAAAGAGTAAAAGTGGTGGAGCATTTTTCCTTGAAAAAAGGTTGGTTTCTTGGTTAAGTAAAAAGAAGGGTTGTATTTCTTAGTCTATTGTTGAATCAGAGTATGTTGTTGCTATAAATTGTACACAAGTTGTTTGGATGAAACAAATGTTGAAGGACATTGAAATAATTTTTGAAGAGCCAGTGTTATCCATTGTGATAACACTAGCATAGTGAATATGTCAAAGAATCCTATAATGCATTCAAAGACTAAACATATTTTTATTAAGTATCATTTTTTGAGGGACAAGGTAGCTGAGAAAGAGATTAAAATAGAGTATATTAGCACAAAGGAACATATAGCAGATATATTTACAAAACCTTTGCCAAAAGATTCTTTTGAATATCTTAGAAGCATGCTTGGGGTGAGAGCCTCTCCCAATGATAATTAATTGATTTACGCATGCATCAATCTAGTGGCTTTCAGAGATATATCATTTTCTGGACTTGATGTATAGATCTACTCCTCAGGGGGAGTGATCACAGGAACAATATGGAGCACATTTGGGTGATTTTTCACCTGGTTGTTAGACATGAAGATTTGAAAAAGCTACACCTTATAGAAGATTACATAAGATTTATGGATCCCCTTACCATTTCTGCCAAAGGGGGAGAGATTCTATGTGAAAATCCCTATTGTTTTGGGGAGATTTGTGTTGAGGATATTGAGAAGATTGTATTGAGAGAGAGTACTTTTGGGTTGATGGATTTTCCCATATGTTGCCATCAATACCAAAGGGGAAGATTGTTGGATGATATCATAATTGGGTACTACTTATGTTGTTGGCATTCATGTTTTGTCACTGATGTTAACATATGTTTCTGTGGAGTGAACAAACTGGTTATTACTATTGTATGATGACTGACAGAAGTGTATAGACACTGTATGGATGAATCAGAATGATCAAAGACAATGATATGAAGAAAGATGTGTGATGACCTTATCCCCGAGGTCTCTTGTCTTAATATTGCATATTGGTGATGTTACAGATGTTTTAGTGAAGACTAGTTTCTAGACTGTGACAGTGATGCTTAACCGAGAAGGTCCCTGTGTTTTGGGTATATCTTACAGGCGAAGATGATTCATCTTATGCAAGCTTAAGGGATGACATAAGACACATTAAAGAATGTTCATTTTTTATCAATAGTCATGAGATTGTTGGTGATGTCATTTGTGGTGTGTATTCTAGAGGAGACCTATTTGGGGCTGACTTCAGAGATGTAGCATGTATTATGAATTGTGAGCATGGATTGTGGATCTTGGAGTATATATGATGTATTGTAATTGATGTTTACCTATTTTAGGTACCTTGTGTATCTTAGGAAGGGGTTAAATAATTATTTATATATTGGAAAAGTTTAATTGGCCGACCTAATCAATTATTGTAATAGAGTATATATGGAAGATCTTTTCTTTTGAAAAGATGTGATAGATGTATGATGAAAAGGTAATTGAAAGACAAAGAAGTGTGGAAGCTATGAGGCTTGATTGGCTACTAGATGTAGATCAGAGTTTGTGATTATAGTACTTCATTAGAACTGACCAAGCAAAGCCAGTTGCTATCAGACAATTCACTGGATTGTATATCTCTGATATACACTTGTTTGGATTGTTAATCCTTGAGGGTGGCCTTAACCTTCTTTGGTCAGTGTACCTGGGAAATGAGCCCACTGTTACTCTTGACTCCTAACAAAGTATGTCTTTTAACATGGACTATGTACTATAATGTTGTAATAAGCTCCTAACAGGGTTAAATCTTTTAACAAGGATACTATACTCTCAGTACATCATTTGTGGGTACTAATTCCCACCGGGGTTTTACCTTTAACAGAGTTTCCTTGACAACAATGATTGTGTCATTGTGTTGGCATTTATTGTGTTATCATTTGCATTGAAGCTTTGCTTTATAAAGTTTAAAGTTTAATAATCTATATCACAATTGATTCACCCCCCCATCTCAGTTGTGCTTGTGGATTGTTATTCCTAACATGAAAACTAATATTTATGCTAAAATAGGTGCTTTTGATGATCATTGCTGAAAATTTGTCAAATAAGATTGCTTTGTTGATTGTTAAAGTCACATTTTGTTGTCTTCCTTGCGATGTTTTACATTTTGTTAAACTATTTGCATTCTTTCCCCAACAATGAAGATTATCATTTTTTGTACCTGTATCTGGATTAGTAACTTAGATGTTAATCAAAATAGATACTTGTGTGCTTGATTTCATGGTTTTTTGTCTATTTACGAGTATAGCATATGTTGACTTAATTAAAAGAAGTGAGATCAGATATGATCTTTTATTGTTGTAATTTTCTAAATGTTGTTAATGTTTTTCTACTTGTTTTACTGGTTTGAGATATATTTGTAACCACCTGAATTTGGTCTGCTACGACTATAGACCCTATTTTCCCTAAGTGTGATCATACCCCCAATTATGTCCAAATGACCCTATTACTGCTTGGCATAATTCTTTTAAAATCAAAATTAAATGTCCTAGGTGATTTTTATCACTAAATTATATTAACTATTATAGCCATACAATTCAAATTAATTCAAACCAATTAAATCAAATCAAATTCAAACATGGCTATAGTATTTAATTATAAAGGAATTA
>MU226316.1:4512908-4529016 GCA_018584345.1 Thuja plicata
AGTTGCAGACAAAGAAGTTAAATTGGACTATGTGAACACCAAAGAATAGCTGGCAGATATTTTCACAAAGCCCTTATCAAAGGATACTTTTGAGTATCTTAGAGAGAAGTTGGGAGTAATTCCCTCTACTAAATCTGTTTAGAAGAAGTAGCAAAGACATCAGCCATTAAGTGATTGATGAGTGGTTGACTACTCTACTTCTGGAGTAGTACCTGTGCCTAAAGGAATATGGCGCCCTTTGCCATTGATTTCAAAGGGGGAGTATATAGTAAGGAGTAGTATGTACTTAGGGGGAGCATATACTCTGGGGGAGTATATAGATGGAACAAAAACACAGAAAGAGGAACTGCAGTAGTTTAGAGAAATCCTTGATGAGGATATTGAGAATATTGTAAAAGAAAGAGGACACCATGAACAGAGGATGTTTTTGATATCATATGTTGCCATCAATGTCAAAGGGGGAGATTGTTGGATATTTGATTCAGAGCAGTTGATTGATTGTATGTTTTTCATTGATGACAACATATAATACACAGTAGTAATTCTGTATGAACTTATGTGAATGATGACATGAAAACTTGCGTGGATAGATACATGTTATTGACATGTTTATTATGTCATGTTCATACACGCAGACCCAGATATGATGTTTCAGTAAAGTTATGCAATTCTGTTATTAGCAGTTACAGTTTTGGATGTATAATGGTTTAGGGCCGATGTATATAACGTGTCTCATGAGTTGTGCCTATCTTCAGGATATGTGTGTGTATATGCATGATTAATTATGAGTTGATGATATAAATCTAAAGGCACCAAACGTGTTTCAAGATGATTGCAAAGGTATGGTTAATTTGGTGACGCCGACTCAGTAAAGCATTGCATCTATTCAGCATTGACTTGCACAGACTTAATATTGTTTGCATGCTTAGTTAAGCCAACTAAGATATTGATGAAGTGTTTATAAGAGCCTACATTACCTTCTAATTTGGAGAAGATACTTATAGCAGTTCAATTGTGATACGCCAAGTGTGAATGATACAAAATGTAAAGAAAGATGTACATAACAGATTATCAGAGTTGGTTCATTCATCAAGGATCTATGTGAAGAAGAAGTGAAAGATTGTAATACACTGGAACTAATCAAGACAGTAGGTCTACTCTATAGTTCATCATAAGATATAGTACATATCTGTTATACAGAAGGTTGTAGCCTTCACCATCAAGCAGTGAGCTTTTGGATAGTGAGTCCACCACCCCTAACAGGGTTATTTGTAAAAGACTCCTAACAAGGTCTGACCCCTAACCAGGCCACTATACTTATTGCATTATATTGTACAACTCCTAATAGGGTTGAAATATCTTCTAATAGGGATTACTACAAACAATTATAGTTTATTGTGGGTGCTAATTCCCACCAGGGTTTTTACCATTTGGTTTCCCCGTAATCAAATTGTGTGTTGAGTACTGTATTATCTGATTTGTTGTATACTAAAGTAGAAGAAGTAAAAAAAAGGACTTAAGTAACTGATAACTGATTCACACCCCCCCCTCTCATTTATCCTTTGGGACTATTCTAACAAAACAATGATAATAAAAAGGGTTAGACATGGACTTCAAAACCCCAAAGAACTTTCACTCCTTTGGGATAGCCTCTTGAGACTGTTTTAAAGACACTATTGGATAATAAAGTTCTCACAATCCCAGATTCTAAACCATGGGAACCAATGGTCAAACCCAGGTGGTGGGATGATAATCCCTATTATGTCTTCCATAAAAACAAGGGGCACAAGACTAATAATTGCCTTAAGCTTAAACATGTCATCCAAGACCTCATTGAAGGAGGTAAGATCAAAGTAGACGGACACACTACTAATGAGGATCATACGGCATTCAAAAAACCCTTTCCTCATTACGACAAAGGAGAAACATCTAAAGGGAAAGGTAACGAAGTCAACTACACCTATTCCAACAATGACAATGTGATCAATATGCTCGACATTAAGAATGATTCAATTAAAGTGGTCACAATCAAAGGTGTCTCATTCCACTCAAATGTCGTAACATGTAGCCAAGCACAGGTCACGATCAAAGGACCTTCAAAACCAACACCGACATCCAAGGTTCCTATTGTAACTATTCCTAAACTAGCAGAAAAACACGTGGTTACTATCCCTGGAGCAAAATATGACTTGGTAGACCAATTGCAATGAACCTCTGCCAAGATTTCCATTTTTGAGTTGCTCAAAATATCTACATTGCATATGGAAATCCTAGAATAGGCTCTACATGCTGCTAATGTCCCAAAGGATATCGATATAGACAAATTCCAAGCAATGGTCAATCACATCTTAGTGCCACATTACATCTCCTTTTCTAAAGAGGATGATAAGTCATTGACACATCCACATAATCAACCCCTCCATATTGAATTCCTTATTCATAAATCCCATGTTAGATGCATGTTGATAGATGGAGGCGCGGGATTGAATATATGTACACTTGATCTAATCAAGAGACTGGGTCTCTCAGAACAAACAATTGACTCTAGAAGCAAAATAACTATCAAAGCTTATGACGAGAAAGAAAGATATTTAGAGGTCTTATTGTTCTACCTATCAATGTCAGACCAATTGAGAGGAATATCACATGTTAGGTACTGGATCTACCCTTAGCCTATAATATCCTATTAGAGAGACCATGGATTCATGAAATGCAAGTTGTACCATCTACTTACCACCAGTGCATAAAGTTCCCACATAATGGGGTGGAAGTGACGATTCCTGCAGATGCTAACTACACTTGTAATAATATCAAATCTGGTAGCATGATCCCACATAACAAGGAGTCTATGGATGCAATTTCTCCTCAAACTACCAAGGACATGGTTATGAAGAATTTTGGCCAAACCTTAAAACTCAAAGAAAAAGGTATGGGAGAGTACAAGCTAGACCTGACTCCCTCATTGAGAGAACTTCTGATGTCACCAAGATCCTATGGAAAACCTTCCTCGACATTCACACCTATAGCATCCAAAGAGCCAGAAGTACACAAAGCAACTGGCATGGTAAAGGCATCCACATCTTCTTTAGATAACACAGAAGAACAGGCAGTCTTGGACTGGCTTTACAAAGGAGAACTGGTAGAAGCTGAGGTCAAACATGTAAAGATATCCCCAGAATAGTATGGAAAGGGATATGATTTCCTCAAACAAATGGGATACAAAGGAAAGGGACCTCTAAAAAACATAGGACAAGGGCTTATTGAGCCTATACCCATGGATTTTTGGAATACTAGAGATAAAATAGGACTGGGTTTTAATACTAAAACTGATAAACCCGCTTCAAAAGAGAGTCCACACTCAGATAAAGGGAGTGATGAAATAGATGAACTAGAGAAGTGGTCCTATGAGAGATTATTACATGTTGGCACACAGGATCCCAGCTACCAAGGATAATGCTATGTACCCAGCTTTGAGGTACCACAAGATCTTCACCCCCCTTGCTAGCACAACCTCCCATTCAAGAGGTAGGAGACATCATAGCAACAATTACTCAAGAGACACCCTAACAACATGATTTACATCCTAACTAGGGGAAATTGGTCAAAATTTCACATGTCCTTGATCTACCACACTTTGATCCACAAGTAGCTAACCGAGTGCATCAAATAACTATTACTAAGTACCTGAACAAATTTGATGATGAGGTTACAGACTCATGATTATGAATGGGAAGAGCTATATGTTTCCACTGAAGATATTGGAATAGATACAATTCACATGTTTGTGGCACCTTCAGCTCCTCGTAAAGAGTCTGACACTCCTCCCAATGACACTGATAATCCTGAAGCAGAAGAAGAGTTCCTTCCCCCGATCATTGATGAAGAAACTGGTGAATACATAAGTCTAGAGGAATTTCATAGGCTACAAGCAAGAAGCCTCCTCTTACAGAGATATGATGAGGAGATTTCTACTGACGAGTCACTAGAGTTTGGTCTGCATATAACTAACAACGACCCTTTTAACAATGATCTCACTCTTATTGATCTAAATATTGAAGAAATTAACTTAACAGATTGTGTCATGTCGGTTAATGGTCTTGATGCTAACACAATGTTGTCCTTTCCAGAGACTAACTCCCTATCATTGGTACTTCCAAACTTAATTGATTGGACTAAAATAGATCCTACTCCTATTCTAGACTTTCCTAATGACCACACCCTAGCTTATAATCTCAATGCTTGTGAACCATTCCCTTCTTCCATGAATGCAAGGAGTGAGAACATGTCGTAGGAGGATATCAGGTTTCTCAGTCAAAAACTAAAAATTAAAAAGAAAAAGAGGAGTGATGGTGAAAACCACTCTGTGGCAGTATCAGATCCCAAGATAGTAAAGAAAAAACATGTATCCAATGGTGAAAACCTCTCAGAGGTGCCAAAGGATGAGACTCTTGATATCCTCCCTAAACACTTTCAGGAAAGGTCTTCAATACTAATTGAGCCAACACAACCAGTAAATTTGGGCACTATTGAAAATCTTCAAATAGTCCACCTTGCACAATCTTTATCAGAAGAGGAGAAGACACAGTTCACAAAGTTCCTGAAAGAGAAGAAGATTAACTTTGCATGGTCTTATACTGATATGCTAGGGCTAGATCCTAATCTAATCATGCATCACTTATCTATAGCTCCTAGGATCAAGCCCGTAAAGCAGAAATTTAGAAAGATGCATCCTCATGTTGCATTATTGGTAAAAGTAGAACTAGAGAAGTTGTTAAAGGTTGGATTTATCAGAGTCATTGCCTATGCAAGATGGATATCCAATGTGGTCCTCGTGTCTACGACGAATAAATCTATCAGGATCTGTATGGACTTCAGAGACTTGAACAAAGCCTGTCTGAAAGATGACTTCCCTTTACCTAAAATTGACATGATCATAGACCTCACAGCAGGCTACCAGATGTATTCTTTAATGGATAGATTCTTGGGCTATAACCAAATCAAAATCTCCCTGAAGGATCAAGAGAAAACTACATTTACATGTGCATGGAGCACCTTTTGTTGGAACGTCATGCCCTTTGGGTTAAAGAATGTCAGTGCAACATATCAAAGAGCCATGACAACTATATTCCATGACATGATGCACAAGAACATGGAGGACTATGTGGATGACACATTGGCTAAATCCAAAGAAAGAGATACTCACATTGCTGACCTAAGAAAGATATTGGATCGAATGGAATAGTTCCAACTCAGGCTCAACCCAAATAAATGTGCCTTTGGGGTCCAATCAGGAAAGCTCCTAGGATTCATTGTTCAGCAAAGGGAATTGAGGTAGATCCTACAAAGGTCAAAGTTATACTAGAGATGGCTCCTCCACGCAACTTTAGTCAAATGAGGACGCTACAAGGGAGACTCCAGTCCATCAGGAGATTCATGTCCCAACTTGCAGATAGGGTGCAACCCTTTACTAAATTACTACATAAAGGGGTTACCTTCAAATGGGATGAACACTATGAAGCAAACTTCATAGAATTAAAAGGATACCTGGCTACTCCTCCTATTCTTATGGTGCCTATTCATGGAAAGCCCCTACTCTTATACATTTTAGCTATAGCTACATCCCTAGGAGTGTTGCTAGCACAAGAGGATAAAACCAAGAAGCAAAGATCTATCTACTACATTAGTAGAACACTGGTCACCTATGAGCTCAATTATATCATTATTGAAAAAGCATGCTTAGCAATCGTCTTTGCATCACAAAAATTGAGACACTACATGCTCTCTCATACAATGAAGCTCATTTCTAAGATTGATCCTCTAAAGTGCCTTTTGAGTAGAACAACATTAACAGGGCGTTTGGCAAAATGGGTCCTGATTCTAAGTGAGTTTGACATTGAATACGTAGAAAGGAGAGCTATTAAAGGACAGGTCCTTGCAGATCAATTGGCTAATTCACCACTCTAGGATGATGAACCTTTACTAATTGAATTCCCTGATGAAACAATCAAGCATCTAACTGAATACCCATGGAAGATGTACTTTGATGGTTCATTCACTCAACAAGGCTCTGGAGCAGGAGTTCTATTCATAACGCCTCAAGGCTACAAGATTCCCAAATCTTACAAATTGATGTTTCCATGCACCAACAATATGAAGCATTGGTAAATGACCTTAAGCTAGCTATGGAATGGAAGATTGTAGAATTGCACGTATATGGTGACTCCCAACTAATTATCAATTAGGTCAATTGGGAGTATCAAATGAAAGATGAGAAGTTGATGCCCTACAAGCAACTAGTTGATAACCTGAAGAAGTACTTTGTCTTCGTCACCTTCCAACAAATACCAAGATCAGAGAATAGAGATGTGGATGTTATGGCTACCTTGGCATCCATGTTACAACTGGAAGAACATCAATTCCGCTATGACTTCTTGGTGGAAGAGCTATCCCATCTTGCCTTTGATACCCCTGAATACCAGGTAATATGTGCTTTGAACACCCCAGACCAATCTCGATATGCCAATATCATTGCTTACCTTTCTGACCAAACCATCCCTAACAATCATTCCAGAAATGAGAAAAGATCCCTGATTAGGACAGCATCGCATTATGTCCTCATAACTAACAACCTATATCGACGGGGCCTCGACAGTACACTTCTTAAGTGTTTAGAACTTAAAGAGTCTGATCTAGCATTAAAAGAAGTCCATGAAGGTGTATGTGGATCACACTCAAAAAAAATTTCATTAGCAAAGAAAATGCTCAGAGTGGGCTATTATTGGCCTACCATGGAGAGAGATGCTATTCAGTTTTCAAAAGCATGTCTTAAATGCCAGACACATGGAAATCTTATACATGCTCCTGCCAGAGAACTTATACCTTTCATTACACATTGGTCATTTCAGCAATGGGCCTGTTGGTGCTCCCAAATTTGGCACAAATTTGGAGTGACCATGTTGAAATTTTTAGTTAAGCAAAGTGAGTACCCCTGAAAATTTGTGTGAAAAGGCTCAGTTAGAATGCTTGAAAAAGATACCCTGGCAATTTTCATCAGATATTACTTGAGAAGAGGGTTCAATACCTTTCATTTCACATATGCAGTGGGTTCCAACTCCTAAATTCCAAATCTGGCATGTTTAGGGAGTAGTCATTTTGAGATGGTCACCTCAATCTGCATTTTTGCTAAGGTGTCATTTTGTTGTCCAGGGCCTAGTTTGCTTCTGAATATCTTGCACCCTGTTGAGTTTCATAAGTCACTGCTTTAAGAATGTGTTACATGCATATCAAAAAGCTTATATTTTTTATCTCGGGTCATTACCAATCCATTTGATAAGTTTCCATATTCCCCAAAGTTGGTCACTCAGAACTGTTTGCATCTTTGTTTTGCTCAGAAGTTTGAATAGCCCAGTTTGACGGGTTATAACTTTTGACCAGTTGATTCAATTGAAAAAATTCCTTTTGTACTATGATTCAGTGGTCATATACTTCATATTTTCCAGTTTCCAGATCATGATGAATCCATTTGAGCAATTTGCCAGTTTGATTTTGTTGGCATTTTGTTAAGTTTCCCAAAAGTGTTGTATGCATATTTCTGAATACCTTACTTTGAAGGCCTGCATCTTTGATCAGATGGATAGGTATGACATCATGGTGTGTTCCCAAGTATTGTGAGCATGAAAATGAACCAATATTGCTAGTTTGCAAATCCCTATGAAATCAGATGACAAGTTTTTTAGAACCATTCTGTTAGTCAATAGTTCTGATTTCCGGAGTATTCAAGTACAAAATTGCTAAGTTGTCCACTTTGAGGTCTTGAAAATGTATACCCGGTTGAACATTTTAGATAATTGAGTTTTCCCTCATATTGTAAACATAAGATTGCACCTATTTGAAGAGGCTCAGATTCCTGCCAATCCAATTATTCACTTTGCTAGGACCTTTCCATTTCCATTTTATTAAATTTTCATTGAAAATGTAGAATTCAGAATTAAATGACATACTTTGTGGTTTCCCTGTTTGTACCTAGTTTGAGGTCAGGCATAATTGGAGGTTGTTCTGCATTGTAGACCTAGAAATGAACTCCTTTAAAGATTTCCATATTTTGATCAATCCAGTTGATCACTTTTCTAAATTGAATCCAAATCAGTTTCCTGCATATTTGCATGGTTTAGGTTCAGAAAAGTGTTAAGATGCTAACATTTGCAGGTTGGTATCAGTTGAATAGTTTGCTTTTAGAGGAAGACAACTGAGGTTTTGCATTCTACATATGACATTGAATCCATTGTTCAGAGGTTGAGATTTTGAAATTTTATTTTGATGACTTTATGAATTCAGTATCAAAGGCAGTTTATGCAGTTTGCAATAAAGAACAAAATCAAGTTTACAGAATGATCATTTTCAGAAAATGATAACTTTTTGTTTAAAAGGTTGTTTTCAAGAACTGATTATGGAATCATTTTCATGGCATATGAGTGTACTATCTCACCTGATGGTGAGGTTTCAGAGCATGTTTTGACAGTCTTGCAATAGCCAATCTGAATCAAGTTTATGTCATTTTGATATTTTGCATCTACACTATTTTTTGTAATTGTTGAATTTGGTCAGTTGCTTATTTCACATGAAGTTAGATAAGAAGTAATCCTCTTCATAAATATTCATTATGATGTAAGGATTCACTTTTCTAGATGTGATACAATATAGGGGGAAAGTCTTGAGATTGCCATGAAGGGGCTACCTAGTCTATTGTGCATATGTGAAGAATAATTCAGAGTAAAATTTCATTTTTTGAGTTTTCTTTTCAATTAAGATCTTGATCAAGAATCGACCTACACAAGAGACATAGCTAGTACATGATTTTGGAAAGGAGTGGATTGAGTGAACATATGAAGGACTTTCTTAAAAGATTGCTAAAAGACAATGTAATTTGCAAGTGAAAGTTAATGGCCAGCAAAGGGGATTGTAAAAGGTTTTAAATCAAATTCAAATGCAAAATTGCAGATAACTAGAGGAGTAAAAGAGATTTTTTAAAACATTTAAGCAGATGCATTTGGCAGTTAAAAACAACAGGGAATGCACTGGATAAAGAGGAGTGCACTTTTATTATGTAGTTTTTATCCAATGTCACTTGCAGCGCATCATTTGAAAGGGCAAATAAAGTATTTTAAAAATAGCAATTCACCATTGCCAGGAATCTACGTAGATAATGCCAGTGATTATTTTAATTTGTATAAGGGGGAAATCTTCATTTCATAGAGTCTACGCAAGGCATGACCAAAGGAAGATGAAGCTGTGTAGCATTTGGTGGAGAAGCCCACAAGGATGGACAAAATGCCATCGCTAGGTTATGCACAGTTTGATTGGGAATTTTTCAAACCTTTTGTCATTAAAAATTAATGAATTCTGAGAGGTTCACGCAGCAACAAAGAGGTAAAACTTATTTTAATGTGACATGCCATTAGTAGATGCAATTGGAGAAAGACTAGCGTGAACCATGGAGTGTTCTGTTGTGCAAGTTTTAAAATTTAAAGCAAAAACATTACAAAATATTAAGAAAGAAAGGGGTTCACGCGGCATTAAAGGTAAAGTTTTAAGAATTAAAACTTTAGATTGTAATAGCTGGCATATCCACAGAGGAGAATATAATTTCATAGAATGAAGTTTGAAACCCCACGCTAATAAGGGAGGAGTTTGGCTGGAGAAGTAAATAAGAAATCTTCTCGAGCATGTAAGGAAATAAAGCATTTGAAAATGCACATTGCCAGGTATTATCCCAAACCAAGGGCTACGCAGCAAGGAAGGAATTCAACATTTAAAATATTATTGCAAAATGTAATCCACAAGATGGCTCACACAGCAACTAGAAAGAGGGATTTTGTTTTAAGTGTTTTGTTTTTATTAAAGCAGCTGCAATGAAATCCAAAGGACTCCTGCGCAGACAATGGAGGAGTAATTTGAAAGAGTGATGGGCATGTTGTGTAGTTAGCAAAGGAGGTTGTTTAAGATGTTTGTTTAAAGATTTGCAAAGATATGAAACTATTGATGAGCAGTTCTACTCAAAAGCCTTCAGAAAACTTAAAATGTGAAAAATGGATTATCCCATATTGCTTGTGCGGTGGCATTTTTTAGTCTTTGTATACTAAAACACATAGTATATCAAATAAGAAAGAGAGCCCAGAGGCTCTTGGCGGGCTCTATGGTGCTGGAGGTTGGAATGCATGGTGAGACCCCATATTTTGAGCCCAAATTTGAAAATGCCTTTAAAACTATAAAACTCATTATCCCACATGCATCCTGGAGTGAAATTTTGAAATGTTTATAAGCAAGGACTCAAACACATGAAATATGAAGCTGATGAGGAGGCTCTCCATGAGCGCACCCAGTCAACCAATGCCTTAATTTATGTGCCCAAAAAATGAAAGAAAGCAAATTTTGACAAAAGTGACATGTGGCATCCGGTCGCATGGTCGCTAGGAGATAGCCGCCAGGAAAGATAGCCGCCAAGACTTGGTGACTGGCCGCTAGTGGTTAGTCACGAGGTCGCCATATGGAGGAGATAATTGTCGTGACCAGAGATAACCGCCAGTCGTGTGGTCGCGAGACATAAAATGTTAAGGTGAGAAGTTCTAGAGACTTGGAGACTGAGGTAGTCATGTGGTCGCCAGATGAAAAAGTTAGCCACCAGATGCTAGTCGCTAGGTCGCTGAAGGTTTGTGGTTGAGTTGAAACAATTCAGAGACAATGAGACTAAGGGCAGTCGCGTGGTTTCCAGTTGAAAATGTTAAGTGGAAATTCATTCAAAGACTATGAGACTAATGCTAGTCTCCATGTCTCCAAATCATACCATGGTTAGCGAAAATTTCAGGAGACTTGGAGAGTAAGGTGAAAACGTGAACCCAGGGTTAAGGCACAGTTAAAGACTAGTTTAGAGAATCTAACCAGCATATGCCACATGTCAATTTCTAGTGAAGTCTAGGAAAAATGCAGAAAATTGAGAGTTTCAAAGACATTGAAATGTGTATAGGATATATTTTTTTAATCTTTTTATGCAAATGCTTATCAAATATGCATTCCCGGAGGTTATTGAAGACAGAGAATCATATATTTTTCAAATGATATCAGATTTCAGTAAAGGATTGCTTGCAAAAAAAGACAGATGCCAGGAAAGATCATATTTTACTAAAGGATAAGTTTAGAATTTGGGCAAACAGAATGAAGCAGATTTTGCAGACTTTGAAAGGGCAAAGAAGAATCAGATTATCTGATCGCTGACAGAGAAAAAGGGAGATTTGCAAAGGATGAATTCAGACATTGAAAAGACAAGTGGAGCTAGGCATTAATGAACTCAATCTTATTTTGTAAAACTTTGAAAGCAAGTTAAGTCATATTTTAAAATTACCGATAGTTTCAATATCAGATTTTGGAGGCAGTTGAAAGCAAGTTTTGAGGCCACCGATGGAGTTCAGATCTTTACTGAGAAAAGATAGGATGAGACAAAATCATATTTGAGGAGAGACATGTGTGAATTTCTCAGAAATATTAGGGTTTCTTGGGTTCTATTTATTTCCTTCTTCTCTCTATTTTGAGGGTTCCTAGGTATTGTTCCGGTGGAGGTTCTTGGTCTTGTTCTGGTTCCTGTCTCTGCTTGGTTCAGTACAAGTTACCATTGGTTTGAAGATTCCTATTATAAAGCATACTTCTTTTTCATGTTTAGTTCTTGATTTTATTGTCTAGATATTTGGAAACAATTTGGATTAATGAGAATATAGTGTAGTTCCTACTCATTATTGTCTTGTCTCTTTTGATTGTGTTTATGCTCTAGTATAGTTCATTTGTAAGGCATCTGAAATATACCTACTAGAAGGTAGGGTGTCTAATTATTTGTGAATATTTCTCAAGGAGAGAGCTAAATTTCATGAATGGTTTCAGAGAGCAGGACATGGTTGTGAAGATTTGATGAAGAAGTATTGAGTTGAGTAGATTGTTTGTAAGGCATCCAATCTGGATTGTATGAAGTTTGTAAGGCATTCTTTAGTATTGCATTAATTTATCATTGTTGACATATGTTTTCATTGACTCTTTTCCCAAGGAATAGGCAATGATCTAGAGTTTGTTGAACATGTGTTTTCTTCATTCAGTTATACACAAATTAATCAATTTCATCTATTTTTAGAACAAACAAGCTGAACTCATTAAGGATTCATATCAGTAGGATATTCTCCATCTTAGTGATTCCTTAGAGAGTGAATCAAAAGGTTAGCCTTCCTTGAGTTTAAACTTAGAAAAAGAAGAAGGATAAGCATCCTTATGCCACTGTTATTTGTCATTACAGTCATAGTATTCCCTGTCAAGCTCTGTTTTAGATTGTTTCCAGTCATTTGAAGAGTGGTATCTTATTGATATAATCAAAAATATAATAACATAGTAGTGAAGACCCTATCCACCATTTGAAATTTACTTGAAACACAGTGAACTATCTAGGCAATACCTGCCTGAGTCTGTGGAACTCAAAAATGAAGGAGGTGATAATAGGTATCCACAGTGTTATCAAATACCTCAGCAATTAGCCTTTCTCTTGTCAAAAGGGAGTTTGCATTCAAGTATAATCAGTATACTATCATCATTAGGTAAGTGTTGCAAGAAAAAGAGCTAACAGGGCCTTTAACTTGGTTGGACAAATATATCCCAACTCTTCAAATGGACACAAGTTCATCATTACGACCACTGAGTATTTCACAAAGTGGGTCGAGGTCGTGTCACTAATCAAAGCCACTAGCAAACAGGTGGCTATGTTCATTCTAAACTACATTATTTGTAGATATGGGATACCCTCTTCAATTGTAACATATAATGGGGGCCAATTTAAAAATCAAGACATTGATGACCTTTGTGAATAGTTCCATATCACTCAACATTGCTCCTCAATCTATTACCCTCAAGGTAATGGACAAGCTGAGGCATCTAACAAGAATATTCTCAAGATTCTACATAGAACTGTGAGTAAGTCTGCAGAGATTGGCATCTTCAACTGAATACGGCACTATGGGCCTACAAAATATGCATCAGAACACCAACTGGAGCTACGCCATTCGCTCTAGTCTATGGCGCTGAGGCAGTACTACCTATTGAGGTTGAAATTCCATCTCTGTGGATATCTTTACAAGGTCTGGTTACTGATGAACAGTACCGCATAGATAGGGTGAACTCTCTGGACCTACTAGATGAACGTAGACAACAGGCGTTCGACCATCTGAAGGTGTATCAAGCACGTATGTACAAAGGCTACAACAAGAAGGTCAAACCACGCAAATCTGAAGTGGGAGATCTAGTCTTAAAAGAGAATCCTAAGAACCAGCCTAACAAAGAACAAAAAGGAAAGTTTGAACCTAACTGGCTGGGACCTTATGTTATCACTGCTACTTTTGGGAGTGGATCTTATCAACTAGCTACACCTGAGGGAGACATTCTTCTAGATCCTATCAACACTCTACATTTGAAGCGGTTCTACACTTGATGTTTGGCTAGCAGAGCCTGTACAACAAAAAAAATTTACAAAATACCAAAAACATTCAGAAAATTGATCCTGAAGAAATCCAAAAACAATGGAAAAGGTCCCTCATAAAGGGTATCCTTGGTGAAACCCTGGTAAATAGGTGCCTTGATACTACAAAAACATTCAAAATAGCAAAAATAGCAAAAAAATTGAAAAAGATAAAAGTGCCTTGATGAGCACCTGGTAAAACAGGCATCTTGGTAGCAAAAAGAAAAGAAAAGATCTTGCCAAGTGGTGAAAACATGGCAATCAAGCGTCACTTGTGTTCAACGCTCCATCTATCAAAGCATTTTTTATACTAGGCCTTCATAATTATACCTGTGCTCATACGCTGACTTCATTTCCTAAATGACTATCTTATCCTCGCTTGGGATTTGGCTACATGTACGTCTTAGGAATAAGTCATTCTGCACTAGGGACATCTTTTCTGGCATGGTAGGTTGCGGTTGCGGTTGCTAGGTTTCTCTGGGATGGTTTGCCTTACGGACACAATGTTTCTTGATACATGCAAAACGATGTCACTTTCCAAAACAAGGATGTCTTTTCAAACAACACATATCCAAACATGATATTTACATTAACGGAGTTCCTACGAGGCTATATTGGATTGCAAATATGAACGGATTATCCTATCAACACACCGACATGGAAACACCATATTGCTTGTATCGCAATTTTCTGATTGATGAATCTTTATTGTGTTTGACAAATGAATGAACAAGTACTACTTAAACACAGTTTGATATTGGTTTGATTATGATTCTTTTATGTCCTGATGATGTAATTATTTCATCATTTTTTTATTTTTCATTCTTTTTCAAAGCTTTTACCCAGGACATGTAAATGGCCCAAGGTCCTTGGGGAAATGCTTTTGGTCCGTTGAATCTAGCTCTACCTTTACATGCTCTTCCTGATGGCTCATGGAAGAATTTTCCAAAGTTCTTCGGTAATGGACAGCAACATCCTGATGAACATATTGCTGCCCTTTATATTGCGTGTGGTGTTCTTGGTGTTGAACACGAGGACGTATCTGTAAGGCTATTTGTGGAAAGTCTTCAAGGTGTAGCTGCTGATTGGTTTTATCATCTTGCATCTCAAACCATCACAAACTGGGCTACTCTTATAGCCAAGTTTGAAGAAAGATTCAAGCCTCCTGAAGATGCTCATGCCCTGTTGGCCCAACTCACTCAGTTGAAGAAGGCATCTCATGTACCTATGCGTGAATTTGTGGCTCATTTCAACAAGTTGATACAAAGGATTCCAGTTGTTTCTCGGCCTACAGCTACAAATTTGAAGTGTTTCTTTGTTAATGCTCAGATTCCTGAAGTCAGTTTTCTATTGAGAAGAGAAGCTCCCGTTACTCTTGCAGATGCACAGACATTGGCCATTGGAATTGAAGATGATCTTATTCTTGCCGGGCATATAAAATTTGAAGCAAGCGAGTTTGAAGAAAGTCATCTTCCTTCTCATTCATTTTCCCCCATGATAAGGATGGATCCTGCGGTGCAGAGGCTGGCGAATGAGTTGCTTGCTCTCAAAAAGAAAATAGCTCAAGGTATGTTCTTCGAAGATGTACCAAGAAAGCATCTTCTAAATGTTGGTCATAGTTCTGATGTTAAGAATCCACGAAAGTTGGTTTCATTACCGCAGAAACTTGCTATTGAAGCATCATCAGCGGAGGCAATAACAAAGCATCCTGAATCTGAGGACAATGATCTTGCTATACTCTTCCAGGAAAAGGAAGAAGACATAGCTCGCGACTCTTATTTCTGGTTCACGCAGTCTCAGAAAGCCAATGATGAAAGTCAGAAAGATGTAACTCATTCTTCTGATGCTCCAGTGAATGAAGACAATCATGTCATTAGACATGAAAATATGGATATGCATGAAGGTTCCAATCAAGTCAAAAAGGATGCTTTTGTGTTTCAAGGACATGAACTTGAATATGCTTTGCATAAACGTCCTACCCCCGACTTGATGAAGATCATTCCATGACTACTATTGAAGAGTTTTGCTCAAATCTTGTTGGTGATTCTCCTCAATTTGAAATTTGCAACCAGCATGGTGCCGAAGGAAGCAATGAGGTAACTCATTTTGATCAGCCTGACGTGATGATGATTGACAAACCAATTGCTGAAGTTGCAAATGGAAAGAAGGTTTCAGTCTTCGTTCGATCAAGGGGATGTCCCATAAGACATCTCGCTTGGTTGGAGGCCAACGGAAAATTAGATGTTCCACTTGTACCTGAGCATGAAGATGCAATTGAGGAAGGGGCCAAACACACCTTTGCAGTACAACAGAAGCATTCTGGATTCATGGTCTCATCTCGGAGCGGAAATATATATGATTCATCTCAAGAAGGTGAATTTGCTCATTTTTTCCAAGAGGTGTTACTTCAAACATTGACATCATTGCTCCAGTTGTTCGTAATTCATCTGAACAAAGTTGCATATGAACATGCAAGGTACTACAAGCTGCTAAAAAAAGGTAGCTATTTTGTTGAGCCAGTAAATGGTTTCATCTAAAAAGTTCAAAAGTCGGCTAGTTTTAATTAGGTAG
>MU226316.1:4535074-4548713 GCA_018584345.1 Thuja plicata
TGAGGGCTTTTATGTTATTTGCTACACTCATCCTAGTTAGAAAGCAATAGGTCAATGTTAGGGTTTTATATGCTCATTAACCCTTGTTTCTCACTAACAGAATGACTTATTGAAGTGTTGTGTCGTAAGCAACAGGTGCACAAATATACACACACAATATTTAGTTGTAGCTTTACAAGCAAATTGGTAAAAGTTACCCACCCTCTTTAAAGCTCTGGAAAATGATGTCTCAAAAATGTCTGAATGAGTCAATTTTGGTAAAAATTAGAGATGTTTCCATGTGTCACACTTCATTTAGACATGTAAATAGACATTATGTTGAATTGAAAAAGGACTTATGGACATACAATATTATATGGTATTTAATAATACCCGAAGGATGAAGTGTATAGATTGCCAGTAAATAGTTAGCAAATTGCTATTATATAAACAATGTACACACATGATCTCAAATGTAAGCCATGTGTGACATTACATGAAATAGATAAAAGAGCAAAATATATTGAAATTATGATACTTTAGTTGAACACATGTACAAAGAATTATTTGATTATGTTTATGTGGAGAACATACTAGTTTGTTGAACATGATGACACCCACATATAGATAGGTTGGTGGGTGCTTCGGTTAACTAGACTTACCGAGTAATCTGTTATTTTTGAGCTATGTTGCTTGCATATTAACACAATCAGGCCATGATAGATGTAGACATAAAATATTTTGTCTCTGATTCTAAGTTTTGCTTGAAAGCCTTAGAAATTGGTTTTACTTCCATAATGCTCACTGATTGATGTTTGCCTTTCACTACAACTTTATACTGATTATATCATCTCGTATAAGCCTATATCTAATTTCATCCTCTCCCTTTTCATATAAAAATTAGATTAGTGCTATGTAGGTTTTTATATGATTTTTGTCTAGATTTGTGGGGAATGAGAAGAATTAGATTAACTATTTAAAATCTATTCATAACAAGTATACTTGAAGCATTTAAAATGCTAAAGTCTTTGCGTGAAAACCATTATTTACAAAGAAGTTTATTATCTTTTCCGCTTAAAAGATAGACATAGGGTTTATTGTAATATTCATGTAACAAATGTAGTATTGATAGTGCATTATTTATATAATGTTGATGGCTTTGAGAGATGTATCAATGATAATTGTCAATGTGGTGTTGGCCCATCCGTGTTGTAATCATTATATTAAGAACTAATGTAGATTTGGTATTGTAGGGAAATAATGAATGTGGATATTTTAGGTGAGTTGATGATACCCCATCTACATCTATACATGATGAAGGAAATCATTGCAAGTTGTGTAGAGCTCAAGAGGTGGCTTGGGTCAAGATTGCTTCAATGACCAAAGCTGAAATTATCTTTCTAGAGTGTCCTCTTTGTATTATTATCCGACTTGTTTGTTGGGACCATATGCGTAAATGTGCTGAAAAGAGAGGCAACTTTCCTAATGAATTTGGTTACTCTTTTATGAGTTAAGCCTTAGAGTTAACTTGTTTGTGATTTTGTATAGATAGATTAGACAAATTTATAGTCATGTTATGACTATTTGCAAATTAATGTGATTTTTTTTAATCAATTATTTTTCTCACACAATATAGTCAAGAAAATTCACATTTAAATCGTGTAACAAAAATCATAGTTCTTTAAAAAAAATAAAAAAAACTAATTTATATGGTATTTCAATTCAAGAATTATGGTACCAAATGCAGAAAATGCATCTTCTCACTATGAATCCTAGTGAACCAAATAATTCCAACCATATTCCAAAAACCATTTTCTAGATTTAAAACTTTCTAAATTATCAAATACTAATAGTGAAATTGTCAACATTATTTAATTCCACCAAACATACCCTTATAATTGACATCAATATTATCACAAATATACTAAAAGAAAATCTTCGTATCCCCCATAGGCACTTATAAACTAATTGAAGGTCAAAGTTCAAAATTTTGTAATAATAGAAGTACACATGTTATTATCACAAAAAATGATATACCTCAACTCAGAAAAAGAAGAACAAGTGCGGAGGTACGGTGATGACCCTTCAAAAATTAGTGGATGACAGCGATTCTCAAAAGTACAAGCAAAAATACACTGCTTTCAATCATAACTTTTTTCCCTCTTTTAGGGCAACGCACTTTTATTTTTTAATTCAAAATAAACCACGTTATAATGTCACTTAACCCGAAACAGAAACCTATCCAAACTCATTTCTGCCTTCAAAATATTCTCACAGATTTTATCTTGTACAAAACCACAGAAAAAATAACATGGACGAAGCTGTACAGAGAGCGCCATAATTGCACAGGTCTGAAACCACTGGAAAAAAGCTTTGCTTTATTCTACAGCACAGAGAAGCCACAGGAACTACGAAGTTGCTGTGCAACACACAAACATTACAGAAATCCAACGACAAAAACAGAAAATATCAGGTCAAGCAATCACTTAGCCATCATCACGTTGACAAATTCCTCATAGTTGATTTGTCCATCGCCGTCCGCATCGGCCTCGCGGATCATCTCATCGACTTCCTCATCGGAGAGCTTTTCCCCTAAATTAGTCATAACATGGCGAAGCTCGGCGGCGGAGATGAAGCCGTTGTGATCCTTGTCGAAAACCCTAAACGCCTCCTTCAACTCTTCCTCCGAGTCCGTATCCTTCATTTTCCTGGCCATTAGGTTAAGGAACTCTGGGAAATCGATTGTGCCGTTGCCGTCGGCATCCACCTCGTTGATCATGTCCTGAAGCTCCGCTTCCGTAGGGTTTTGCCCCAGCGACCTCATCACAGTTCCGAGCTCCTTTGTAGTGATGCATCCTGTATAAGCAAAATCAAACAAAAATCATTCCATAACCCTAACTTCTCCACAACTTCTTTCAATAACACGGAATTTACTGTAGAAGCAAAATCAAACAAAATTCATTCAAAGCCCTAATTTCTCCATAACACACAGAATTTACTGTAGAAGTGAAATCAATCAGAAATCATTCCAAAACCCTAACTTCTCCGCATATTCTTTCAATAGCACATAATTTAATTTACTGTAGAAGCAAAAATCAAACACAAATCTTTCCAAAACCCTAACGTCTCCACAACTTCTTTCAATAACACAGAATCTCCTGAAGCAGCAAAATTAAACAAAAATCATTCCAGAATCCAAACCCCTAGCTTCTCAACTTCTTTCAATAACACGGGATCTACAGTAGAAGCGAAATCAAACAAAAAAATATTACTAAACCTTAACTTCTCCACAACTTCTTTCAATAACACAGAATTTCCTATGAAGCGAAATCAAACAAAAAATCATTCCAAAACACTAACTTCACCACAACTTACAATTCCAAAACACTAATTCTCCACAACTTACAACTCCAAAACACTAACGGCTCCACAACTTACAACTCCAAAACACTTAACTGCTCCACAACTTTCAATAACACAGAATTTACTGTAGAAGCAAAATCAAACAAAGTTCATTCCAAAACACAAACTTCTCCACAACTTCTTTCAATAACACATAATTTCCAGTAGAAGCAAAATCAAACAATGATCTTTCCAAAACCCTAACTCCTCCACTACATCTTTCAACACACACAATTTAAAAAAGGGCAAAAAATTATGGCTTCGCACTCTCACCATCTCCATCTTTGTCGAACAAGCTGAACGCCTCCTTGAATTCAGATATCTGCTCGTCCGTTAGCTGGTCGGCCGCCATTCTACTTCTGCCGCTGCAGTTTTCGGTTGAGGGAGCACTGGCATTTATTTAGGCAATCAAGTAGGTACAGAACATTATTGAAAGCGGTCGATTTCGCTTTCGGTAAAAGTAGATAAGAACAGGGAAGAATTTCACAATTCCCCGCTTTTTACAGTGTGTACGCTACGCGCTTGGAACGCGCTTGCGTTCAAATATTAAATGGATAGAATTTAATCGTACGCATTGTCCAGTGGAATGTTTGCCTTTGCTTACGTCCTATTTTTCTTTGCACCCTGAATTTGACGGTTGACTCTGCCTGTCAGCTCAATGTTTTATTATTTTTATTATGAAAATATATATTTTACCTTTGTCTTATATAATTTTTATTGTCTATATAAATTTTTTAATATTCTTAAAATTTAAATATTATATAAATAATGAATGCTAGTTTGTTAATTATCATATTAAATCTAAAGTGGATTATTTTGTTTTATTTGAGCTCCATAATTTGGAGGGCTTAAATTGGACTATTATTTAACTCAATATTTTATTATGCTTTTTAATATGAAAATCTATATTTTACTATAATCTTATTTAATTTAAAATAGTCTATTTAAAATTCTTTTTATGTAATTATAGCAAAGGCATGCATTAAGCAACCACTCAATGGAATGGCTCTGCTTGTGAAAAACTTGCTTACAAACACGCTCGTGAAATTTAGAAAACAGTATTTTTTTTCAAAAGACAAAATATTTCCACAGGTCTGAACCAAGGTTTCCTGAGATTAAAAATCGGTTTGATGCTCTCAAGGAAATTACTCAGCCATCGACAAAAAAACTAAGACCTATTGTTTCCAGGAATGATGGGCACTCTGCATTTAAACGACCTAGGGTTTCAAGGTTCCCTTCGCTCAGGAACATGACCTACCAAACAAATAAAAGCTATATTAACTCTACATCTGCGGGTAGAGACAGTGGGCGAAGTTGGGAGTAGTGAAACCCTAGATCAGAAACTGGCTTTCATCCAGGGGAGGACAATGAGGGATGGTTGCGAGTGAGAAGTCACAAAGAAAAGAGGAATTGTGGAAAAGATGGCCTCAAAGGCTTATGGGTGATCCCCATCTCCAACAAGATACCTAATTTTGCTTTGGCAGCCAATAAGAACCAACTGGGAAAAATTCCTCTGGCAAAAACTAAAACTACGACAAATTCTCTCTCCCGACCATCCAGACTCTCTTGGCACATAATAAACAAATCATTTTCAAGATGGTATCAACCATAGACAAAAAGTCTCTAAAAATCTTGAAAACTCCACACATCACCACAAAAAGCCTAACGTATCTTCAGACACATATGGTTGTTTAATACATGGAGGAACTCCTCAACCCAACAAGGAGGAAACGGATACCCTAATTAATAGCAATCACTACACTGATGGATTATGGGATTACTGCAAAAACGATGGGCTATTTACGAAATGGTGCGGATCTGGATCCTCTATGAAATACATTACCAGATGACTTGAGGAATCATTCAGGGACCAGGTAAGTATCACTATCCTTGACGAAGACTTTCGGTTTATTGACTGTAAGAAAATCTCTTTTAAAAACCAATTCATTTTTGGGGAGCCATTATTTTTTAAAGGATATAATCTAAAATTCATGGAATGGAAACAAAATTTTGATTCAAAGGATTTTCAGAAGATCAGAGCACCCAGATGGATTAGTTTACCCAACCTACCTGTAGAATTATTACATAGTCACATCTTAAGAGAATGGGAGATCTTGTGGAAGGGTTTATAGGACTCGAATAAAATTGTGAATCTTCTTCTAAATGTTAAAATCTTAGTTAACATAGAACTCAATTCACAGGCGTTGAAACCAATAAAAACAATAACTAACCAATCAATATATATGTTGAAACCTAAAATATATAAAGGAAAATTCATAATAGAATTATTACAAACAATTTGAGTTCCCCAAAGATAATAGAATCCCATGAAACCCTACCTAGGATTAGGGATCAAACCAACCATATGTGCTCATTTATCACTAATCAAAGGAAAGTCCCTTCAAACATCCAAATTTGTCTTAATAAGGAGCATGGGGGATTTATTATCAGTCAATTAGAAAGTCCATCAACTACTCCATCCCAAATCCCCACACATTCGCCTTCTAAAAAATTACTGAATCTCTGAGGAATGATTCAGAGAAGACAATAGGCAATGAGTGTAACCAAGGGTCAGAAGAATTTAACAATCTTGAAGAAGGTGAAGATGTTGACCTTTTTATCTCACCATCAGATCCCTAGATCTTTTATCATCCATTTTGTTCCAAGTGAGCAAGCTCAGAAAGCTAAATCTGTGTGAATGATTCAAATTAGGTATATCAGTGTAACATCTCTCATGTTCCACCGATATGGTCTTACCCAGGAACTGGATTTTGGTAGGCAAGGTCTATGGTCTCACAAAAATTCCAAGCAGATTCTTCATCAGACTGAGGATGTAGATTTTAGGATAGCGGGTCTTGTATTCTACCAAAAATTTTATCGACGAAGGTCTTGTCGATGCTGGTTGTTATCAGCGATCAAAGGGGAGGAAATCTTATCATTTGACTCCTCGATGGAGGTCACGGGGTAAGTCGCTCTGATGAGTAGCTTCATCGGGGTATCAGAAGTGGTCAATTTTTGCAGTTCAATAAGGTTTTCTATGTTGATGGGTTCCATCGGTGGAGGTTTTTTTGATGATATTTTTGGAGGGTAGCTCGACTTTTGCATTGACGTAGGTCTTTCTGATACGTGGTTTGGAGGCAACGATTATCCAAGAGACATTGGCAAAAATCTTTGGGTCTTACCGAAATGATTATCCAAAGGGACATCGGCAAAAATCTTTTCGATTTCAAAGTTCATCGGTGATTGGAAGTGAAGGAATGGTTCCCTCATATGATGTATACCACCCTGATGAATGTCATCGAGGTAGGTCTTGCCGAAGGATGTAACTGCAAACCAATATGACAGGTGTCATCACCAGCAGTCTTGCTGAAATCATTAAGCACCAATCCAATGCAGGATCTTCATCAGCGGAGCTTGTTGGGGTTTCTCCAATGATCTATGTCTTTTACAGCGGGATTGCTATACTTGACAGAGCCGATAGATTCTTGGGGAAACTCTTCCCAATAATCGGTGGAGTCACTTTGGCGTCAAAACACACAAAGATTATATCGGAGGAGCTATAAGGAGAAAATAGAGGCCCAAGCTTTAAACATTCTGAACTGCACTCAACGACATTTTGTATTCAGTCGGTGCCATTATGAGCATTCAGAGCATTCATTCATTTTTCTCCAGCTATTCATTATGGTTACGGGTGACCCTAAGTCAATTCTACACACCATTAGAGGATTTCTTCTTATCTATTTATGACAGACGTATGGGTCACTCTTTTTCTACTGGATATTCATTTCTCCTTCTTTCTGTCACTTTTGGGTCTTCTACTTGCTCGCAGAGATCAAATTTCTTCTAGTATGTTCTATTATTTTGTATCTTAACCCCAGTGGGGTTTGAACTTCAAGTGATCATTCTAAGTTATGCATGATCTAGAAAAGGCAATCTTTTGTACATATTGTGGGTCCTTCTCTGTTTTCATTTGCAATAGTTATGCTCTGCAATTGTAATTTCCTTTTACCATATGTTAATAAAATCTTTGTTTTCTACCTTATCTTTCCATTCTGTTATCTCATGCAGGTTTCTTGCCCGGGGTTGAATGTTTCTCTTTTATTTTTCTATTTTGTATGTTGTATCAAATGTACTTATTGTTGTTGTATCAAATGTGCTTATTGGTGTTGCATCATGAAAGTTATTTCTTTTGCATCATTTCATTAGTTCTAATCTGCGTATGGCTTCTAGATGGTAGAATAGAGTCAAGGTATGTGTAGGTTAGATTTTATTTATATTATGTGTATTATAGGCAAAGAGAGTAACCAAGTTTCAATCGGGTGCATTACTATATTTTCTTTTTTGCATTTCCGTTTTAGCATCTCCTTCTCCCTTTTCCTCAAAAGTAGTAGTTTAGGTACATCCTGATTGTAAAGAAAGCCAACCTTCTCCAGAGACTTACCCTCGCTTGTTAAGTCCCATACTTGGAGGTTGTTTCCATGTTTCACAAGGTTGCCTAGGTCACTAACCACCATTTAGGAAAGGGTGCAGACTTTTGTGTTAACAGTTTTTGGCATGCCCTATGGGACAACTATTTAGTTGCATAAGTTTGTTGGTTAACCAGTTTAAATTTCTTTCGCTGAGAATTTGGGTGTTTTCTCAGTGTTGTCAGCCTTTGGAGGTAGTTCATCAAACACCATGGCGACTCTGAATATGAATATGTTGATTTCAAGAAATCACAGTGCTAGTATGTGCAAGATCATTTCTGTTCTTTTGTGATTCCTTCAAGTTCTCTATGAATTTATAGTCTTTTGAATTCTTTAACATGGAGTCTTTTCATAGAGACACATCCTATCATTCTCCATATAATGATAATGTTTTCCCCACACATTTCTTTTATAAAATCAGCCTAAACCTCAACATGGTTTTTGTTCAAATTCCTTTGCAACATCAGATCACCAATATGTTCCACCTTCTTACCACCCTCCCACCCCATCTCACCTCTTACAAAAAATGGGTATTAATGGGCCCAAGGATCAGTTTGTGTACCTTTGTGGTAGGTTTGCTAACCTAGGCAAGGTTTTCATTCAGATTCATGGCATTCCCCTATATTTTGAGGATATGGGATGCAATGAGTTGAGGAATCTATTGTGGGTTTGGGTTGGATAGTTGCATCGAATTAGAGAGAAACAACTGTTGGACATGCAACTAGAGGAACACACATACCAAGTCGTATAATTTTTAAAATTAGTATCCAAAAGGAAACACTTGGATACGGTTGCAGAAAAGGAGTAGTAGTTAGAGGCCTATTAAAGGAAATATGAAGAAGAGATGGAGGCCAAAAAGAGATAGTTTGACAAAGAACTTGCAAAGAAAGTTGTTGTAAGAGATGATCAAATGAGGCTTTTATTGGCCAAAGTGCTAGAATTAGAAAGCCAAGGAACCCCTTCGCCTAATGTCATTCCAAGATTCAAGAAGCCTCCTCCATTACAAGATCCTATTGTTATAACTCCTCCATTCCCTATGCAAGAACATTTACCCTCTCAACCTTCTACACCTGTTTCTATTTCACTCTTTAAGGGTAGACCAGTTGTGTGGAGAGCTGATGGTCCCAATATGTCATTTTGGGAGGAAACAAAAAAGATAAAGCAATCATGGGAGGAGTTGCATCCAGTTGTTCATGATCCTTCACATGAGAAATCAGAGCATGAAATAAAAGAGTTGCATGAGGATATTGAGAAGGTTGTATCCATTCAGCTATCTCTACAGATGAAGATTCCACAAAAGGAAGAGGATTCAGTCCTCTTATTTGAAGAGCTTCCCTCTTTTGTGGAGGTAGAAGAAGAAAATAAAGTTGTTCCTTCCCTTGAGGAAAAAATCTTGGTTTTTTATCCTTTTCCAAAATCAGAGGGCCTGGTACAAGGAGACAAACAAGAACAAAACCATTTTTTGCAGTAGGAGGTCCTTCATGATATGGATGATGAGAAAGAAGACCCCAAGGATAGCTCTATATTTGAGGAAGAACATGCTGATATGCACGAGGTTTCCTCTTAGCCTATGCAAATCCCTGCAACAGAGCAAGAAGAGTATGATGAGGATAAAAAATTGGGATGAGATAGAAGTTTTTTGCACATCTATAGACATCAAGTCATCTTCTCCTTCATCATAAGATCATGAGTTGCAACATAAATATGTGGAGATTCACTCCAAACCGATATCTCCCAAGGAAGTGGTTCATGAGAAACATGAAGAGGTGGAGATCTTTTCTTCACCAAAAGAAGAGGAGCCATTTTCAAACCACCAGGATACCATCATTGTAGAGCACAACAATGAGGTCAAGGTTGATCACTTTGATCAAATTTCATCAAGAGGATGGCCCATAAGGAACCTAGCTCTACAACAAATCAACAAGTTTCCCCCAATAATGTTTACTTCAGAACATGAGGGTGAGTATCACAAAGAGGAGCAATTCATTCTTGCTCAAGGTAAGAATGTTCCAATATTTGGGAGCTTCATTATTTTTAGCATTGGGATGGTTTTCCAGAAAGTTGTGATATGCTTGTTATTCTTACTACAATGCCTAGTTGCCCAAGTGCATGAAAGGAATCAAAATCTTGTAAGGAAGGGAAGCTATTTCAACAAGCCAGTTAATGTCTTTGTTTGATGTTTTCATTTGTAAATTCTTGTACATAGTAGGTTAATTTTTCTTTGCTTTCCAAGAAGTGCACAAGCACAAGTGTTTTCTTCTTGAGACAACTGGTTTTGTTTTGTTCAGTTATAGAAGGGTTCAGATCTTTGTTTTCACAAGTGACTCCATGCCCAATGGATTTCCAGGCCATTGATCTTAAACACATAGCAAGAATGTTCCCCTAAAATTTGCCAAAAATGTTAACCTTTTCAGCTCACCATCAGATCCCTAGATCTTTTATCCTTCATTATGCTCCAAGTGAGAAAGCTCAAAAAGCTAAATCAGTGTGAATGATTCAGATCATGAATATCAGTCTAACATCTCTCATGTTCCACTGATATGGTCTTATAGTGGTTCAACAGAGCCAAGAATTGGATTTTAACAGGATAGGTCTATGGTCTCACCGAAATTCTGGAAGCAAATTGTTCATCGGGTTGAGGATGCGAATTTTAGGATAGTAGGTCTTGTATTTTGCCAATGGATTTTATCAGTGGAGCTCTTGCCTATGTTGGTTGTTATCAATGATCAAAGGGGAGGAAATCTTGTGGTCTGACTCCCCAATGGAGGTCATTGGGGTAAGTCATCTAGATAAGTAGCTTCATCAGGGTATCGAAAGTGGTCAATTTGTGTAATCCAATAAGGCTTGCTACGCTAATGGGTTCCATTGGCGGAGGCTTTCTCAATAATATTTTTGGAGGGAATATGGAATTTTTATTCAGCGTAGGTTTTTTCGATATGTGATTTGAAGGTAGCGATTAGCGAAGTGTTTCGAAAAGACAACTTTGGGTCTTGCTGAAATGATTATCCAAAGGGACATCGATAAAATTCTTGTCGATGTCAAAGTTCATTAGTGATTGAAAGTGAAGGAATGATGCCCTCCAATGATGTATGCTACCCCAATGAATGTCATTAGGGTAGGTATTTCTGAATGAGGTAACAGTGAACCAATATGATAGGTGTCATTGCCCACGGTCTTGCCAAAATCATTGAGCGTCAATCTAATGCAAGATCTTCATTGAAAAATATTCTCAGGGTTTCTCATAGATGTCTTTTACAGAGGGATTTCTATACTCTATAGAGACAATTGATTATTGGGGAATCTCTTCTTGATAATCGATGGAGTCACTTTCACGCCAAAAAATGCAAAGATTTCATTGGAGGAGTTGTGTCGATAAGGAGCAAATAGAAGATCGGGCTTTAAACGTTCCTAACCACACTTAGCGACATTATGTATTCAGTCGATGTCATTATGACCATTAAGCACATTAAGAGAATTCGGTCATTTTTCCCTAGCTGGTCATTATGGTTGCATGTGACCTTGAGTCTATTCTACATGCCATCAAAGGAATTCTTTTGATCTATTCTAATAAAGGGAGTTGTCGCTCTTTTGTTGTTAGGAATTCATTGCTCCTTCTTTCTGTCACTTCTAGGTCTTCTACTTGTTTGCAAAGATCAGATATTTTCTAGTCTATTATGTTATTCTATAAGTTAACCCCAGTGGGGTTTGAACTTCAATTGATCATTTTGAGTTATGCTTGATCTATAAAAGGCAATCTTTTGTACATATTATGGGTTCTTCTTTGTTTTCATTTGTAGTAGTTATGCTCTACAATGGTGATTTCCTTTTACCATATGTTAATAAAATCTTTATTTTCTGCCTTATCTTTCCATTCAGTTATCTCGTGCAGGTTTCTTTCCTGGTGTTGATTGTTGCTCTTTTATTCTTCTAATTTGTATGTTGTATCAAATGTGCTTATGGGTGGTGCATCATGAAAGTTATTTATTTTGCATCATTTCATTAGTTCTGATCTACGTATGGTTTCTAGAGGGTAGAATAGAGTCAAGTTATGTGTAGGTTAGATTTTATTGATATTATGTGTATTATAGTCAAAGAGAGTAACCAAGTTTCAATCTAGTGCATCACCACATTTCCCTTTCAACATCTCCTTCTCCTTTTTCCTCAAAAATAGTAGTTTAGGTGCATCCCGATTGTAAAGGAAGTCAACCTTCTCTGGAGACTCGACCTCGCTTGTCAAGTCCCACAATTGGAGGTTGTTTCCATATTTCACAAGGTCTCCTAGGTTGCTAACCACCATCTAGGCAAGGGTGCAGACTTTTGTGTTAACAGTAATTATAGCAAAGGCATGCATTAAGCATTAAAAATTTTATAAAAAAAATATTATTTTAAAATTTTATATTATTTTATTATAAGATTAATATGTAGATATTCTTATTAAATATATATATATAAACAAAACAAAAATCTACATTATATTTTATAAATAATAAATACATTTTTACATAACCATTATATTGAATCTAAAAACATTTTTTATATTTAAATTTGTTCCTTAAGTTTGGTATATTATTATTATTATTATTTTGGAAAAAATGGCAGAGCCATTATATTTTATTAATATATATTTATTAGATACACTGCTTCAGTGAGGCTTATGGGGAAAGAAGCAGGGAAGAAAACCCCCAATCCTTGCCAAAATATCAAGAAACTAGTGTGTGATGAAAATGTGTCACACTTCTATGAGTCATTCCATCCAAGGTTGCTCAAGAATGAGTCCTCAAATATTGACTCATAGCTCCCTATTCATGGAGTGTAAAGGTTTGTGATGAAGGCCCTCAGATTGACCTAGTTGTGCCTATGCAAGTACACCATGAAAAGAGAGATTCAATGCATGAAAATGATAACTATTCTATATGATTGCAATGTATAAAAGGAAATTAATCTATATGATAACAATGTATGATTAATCTAAAAAAAGAAATATGTAAGTTTAATCTATGGAAGAAAATATGAATTTAATCTAATATGAATCTAATCTACGTGAATAGCCATGGATGCAAGAAGAAGAAGATAAGAAGAGAGAAGTTGCAATATCCAAGCCAAAGTGCTCAAATTCTCCTCCAAAATTGCTCTCCAAACCTGCAGCATAACAATACATAAAAATTCTATATGAGAATGAGAAGGAGAGGTTTCCTTTTATAGGAAAGTGAACGGTTGAGATTAAGAGGCAAAAAGAAATGAGCAATGGTGGAGATTAAATCTTGATTGATCCATGTGCTCATTAAAAGAAAAAAAGCCCACCACTTAGAAAGATGTGAAGAAAAAGAGATTTTTATTTAATTTATTTCATTTTTTATCAAAAGAAGAGATTTAAGTGGGGATTTTTATTTATTTAATTAAAAGAGGGGTTTTCTTTATAATTAAATAAATTAGAAGAATTTTATTTTATTTTATTTTTTTGATCGATAAAAGGCCGAAGCCCTGAAATTTTTTATTAATATAAATAATTGTTTTACATAGTGACCCCGCTCGCTGCAGGCACTGGTAGGAAAGAGCGGGGTAGAGAAAACCTCCAACCTAGCCCGGGACCATAGGTCCTGTCCTTATACAAAATTTACGTGGGCATACCCATGACTCAACAATTAGCGAGATTTTTTATAAATATAATATTTCCGTAGGCATACCCACGGCTCGATTATGAATCGAGATTTGTACAAATCTTCATGGGCATACCCATGTCCCGAGTGCTCTCGAGAATTGCTTACTTTGAAAAACAAGATCTAATAGTTATA
>MU226316.1:4551138-4586569 GCA_018584345.1 Thuja plicata
GGAAGGATTAGCTGAAGTAGGCATTATAGCATATAAAGGCTTAGGCTCTTTAGGTTTAGCATTATTGAAAGTATTTGAAACCAAGTGAAGGTTAGCTTGAGTTTCTTTAAGAGGTAGCCCTTGAGGAAAACTATAGGAAATCACATGAAAAGCATTAGGACTTCTGTTGGATGAAGGATTTGTGAAAGATTTGGAAAGCTTGGAAATTTTAGGAGATGTATGGGTATTGAAGGAAGTAGAGGATGGAAGGGAATCATCACAAAATAATGGTTCATCATTAACATGATCTTTCTTGAGAGTGCAATATTTATTTTCAGCATGAGAATCCTTAGAGGAATGATTCTTGTAGTAGATACGTTTATAATCAGCGCATAAATCTTTCTCTTCCTCAGTATCATCCAGGTATTGTTCACAAAAATTGTCAAATTCTCTTTCAAAATCAAAGTCATATGGATCACCATCAAAATCTATCCAATGTGAAAACCCATTACCAGTAAGAACAAGCATATGATGAGGAGGACTCTTAGGAATAGAGGTGTCATAGGTATCACTATATTGTCCATCATCATAGTCATCATAGGCATCAGAGTCATAATAGTCATAAAAAATGGACGTATCACTCTTCATGGAAGAGGTATCACAAGGATTGTCACATTGCTCATTATGGTATGTCTTGAAAAGAGAAGTATTACTCTTGGGAGAAGTAGAAGAAGAATGAGATCACAGAGAAGAGGGAAGTGAAGACCTAGTGGAGGAAGAAGACTTGGATGATGAGGAAAGATGAGAAGACTCAGAAGATGAAAGATGTTTAAAAGATGGAAGTTGTGACAAGATCATATGTATGATCCTAGAAAAGGAATGTGATTCCATCGCTTTCTTTTCTATTTTTTTTCTAAATTTATCATCCATGCAATTTTTTGAGGAACACCACTCTTCGAATTGAGCAATGAGTTCGAGATAATCTATCCTCAAGAGAGGTTCCATAACAAGATATTTGAAATTCATGATTCTAGAAGAGGAGGAATCAAGCATGGAAGGAAGAAGAGATGAAATAGAAGAAGGTAGACTAGATAATAAGAGGAGAAGAAACAAGAATATTGAAGATCTTAGGAAGAAGAGGAAGAAGCGTGAAGGAAGAAGAGAAATGATGGAAATGGGAGACTAGGAAGACATGAGAGATGTGGAAGAAAGAAGACCAAGAGTCATTTTGTGCAACTTGATACCATTTACGTTCATTTGGATGTTGAGAAACATGTCATATCACTTTTGGGGAGATCTATTGAAGTTTTTATCACTTGGGAACTCAGATTTGTTCATTTTAATTGACCAACTAGATGCATTAACAATTTTTTATCATCAATCAGGCACGTAAGATAGAAATCAAGGAGTTCAAGCAAACAAATGTCTTCAAACAATGAGCAAGGGACAGAGCAACCTTACGCATGAACAAGAATAGTGTCATAGTATTCTACTCCATAAGAATTTTACTTGTGTATATTCTCAAAATGTTTTTCAGTCACGCACATAGTCCTAGAGAATAAAAAGTTGGTTGCACTATGGTTCTTAGTAATGGTTTGACTCTGTAACTTTTGCAATCTCAAGTGGGTGAAATCCAATCCTAGCGCACCAAGGTTTTGACACAGTCTGAGAATTTAATCAATCAGGAGCTGCTGAGGACATCTGACAACCCACAAGAAACTACACCCATGGAGATTTCTTCCACAAGGACATTTATATAGCGGTTGTTGCTACCATAGAGAAAATGACTATTACTGCTTGAGGTTCCGTCCACATGGTTTACCCAATAAAGGGAATATACACTATGATTAACCCTCTCCAACAAGGAAGACTCGCAATATGAACCACATGGGGACTTAGTTCGGATTCAAGGGTTCCAAGTTTCTGATTCTCCCAAAAGGGAAAAGAGCATAATCCTCTAGCCTCTTCACCTCACCAAAACATAGAAAATAAGATTAATTGACCCACTAATTTGAAATAACCTCACCCAAGGTTCATCAACAACAATGACCACCAATCTCAAAAGAGAAAGTACCAATCAAAGTTGAAGACCAAACCAAGTGAGATAATAACAAATCCTTCCCTACCTACAAGGGGATCTATCGTCAAGAAGAGATTCGCATGTAAGACAAGAGAATGAAGCCCACTCTCTCAAGATCACCACAAATAGTGTTCATAAGGCCTAATTACTATGTGAAACATATATGCAAGAAAGCAAATTTTGGTCCATTTTTAGAGCACCAATTTTAAATGTGATCTATGAAAGCAAGAAACACTCAAGCTAAACATATGAGATGTTTATTTTTATTTTCAAAAATCCAAATGTTATAGAAATACAACAAAATGCCTCAAGTCCAAATCAATGCGCTTAGTAGATTTTACCTTATTGTTTCTTGTGTTGAGCTTTTCTGCGAAAGCAAGCCACGAACTCTCCAACAAGCAAGACAAGCAAACACGCAAACAAGATATGCAATGTATATTCAACTTATGCAAACCCTAGGGTTAGATCTAAAAATCAATTGTTAGGAGCAATAATAACCAGCAAATAATCCAAATGAAAACTCATATCATGCATTGAACCATGTGAAAAATAAGTGCAAGCTAATCATTAAATGCCCTTTTTTTTTTAATTTCAATTTTTAACGTAGTCAACAAGATTGGACCTATATGACATGAATTCAGATCCCAAACCCTAAATACAAAAAAGAGACCCCTATTAAAAAATAGAGAGCTTTCCAAAAATATAAAAAAATTAGCAATATTTGTTTATTTGTGCCCTAGGGACCCTATTTATCAAAACATACCAGTTTTTAAAGATTGGATTTTTAAGCCATTATTTGTCATCAAAACAAAAAAACATAGAGAACATATCCCCTATAGAATTCCAAGAGCTTTCCAGAAATATAAATTTTTCCAAAAAATTCGCTGATTTGCGACCAGAAATTTTTTTTCATGAAAAATCATTAAAAATTTATAAATCACAAAAAATGATCCAAAAAATCTAATTTTCAAACTGAGACACCTTTGACTCAGTGCCAACCTGCAAAAAAACATTCAGACCAAAACTTTAAGCCATTTGGGAGATATGATCAAATCTTTCAAAAAACCCTAGGTTTTGTCTTCAACTTATCCTGCACAGGGGTTAGGCTTGAAAAACCTTAATAAAATAACCATGTAAAGATTAGAAAATTTGAAAATTTGAATAAAATTAAGGAAAATAAGGAGCATCATGCCCCACGGTGGGTGCCAAAAAATGTGTGATGAAAATGTGTCACACTTCTATGAGTCATTCCATCCAAGGCTGCTTAAGAATGAGGCCTCAAATATCGACTCATAGCTCCCTAGTCATGGAGTGCAAAGATTTGTGATGAAGGCCCTCAGATTGACCTAGGTGTGCCTATGCAAGTACACCATGAAATGAGAGATTCAATGCATGAAAATGACAACTATTCTATATGATTGCAATGCATAAAAGGAAATTAATCTATATGATAACAATGCATGATTAATCTAAAAAAGGAAATATGCAAGCTTAATCTATGGAAGAAAATATGAATTTAATCTAATATGAATCTAATCTACATGAATAGCCATGGATGAAAGAAGAAAAAGACAAGAAGAGAGAAGTTGCAATATCCAAGCCAAAGTGCTCAAATTTTCCTCCAAAATTGCTCTCCAAACTTGCAGCATAACAATACATAAAAATTCTCTATGAGAATGAAAAGGAGAGGTTTCCTTTTATAGGAAAGTGAACAGTTGAGATTAAGAGGCAAAAAGAAATGAGCAATGGTGGAGATTAAATCTTGATTGATCCATGTGCTCATTAAAAGCAAAAAGCCCACTACTTAGAAAGATGTGAAGAAAAAAGGATTTTTATTTAATTTATTTCCCTTTTCATCAAAAGAAGAGCTTTAAGTGGGGATTTTTATTTATTTAATTAAAAGAGGTGTTTTCTTTATAATTAATTAAATGGGAGGAATTTGATTTAATTAAATAAGATAAATTTTATTTAATTAAAAGGGAGATTAAATCTTTTAATTAAATAAAAATGATCAAACCTTAGGAAATATTGAAATATTAATTACGATTTGATCAAGGAAATTGATTTGAATTAAAAATGTTGCAAAGTATTGATTCATAAATTTGATAAATTGATAAAATGATAAATGGGGCCCATAGTATAGGCGACCATTTTAGGGTGCATACAACTAGACCATATAGATAAATGACATACAAGCCGAGATATATCACAGAGGCACAAATATACACAAAAGTGCCATCAAGGATGCCAAAACCTATGTAGCCCAAGAAAAACCCCTAAATGCGTAGATAATACAATATAGCATTTAAACCAAAAAATGCCAAAACCCTTGGAGCTGGAACAAATCAACACTTAGGTAGCAAAAATGGTGGCATCCACGTGGACAAGGCATGGAGACTAGGCCTCCCCAACCTGCCTTTTTCCTTTCTTGGCATGACATGCACAAAAGATGTCACCCCTAGATGGTGCACTAGAAGATCTCAATGAGGAACTCAGGGAATTGTCCTGCGTAGACAAAGAGGAAGGAACTGAGGTAGCCACCAAATAGTAACTAGTTTGGTATATTATTATTTAAAATATAATAAATATAATTTTTTTTTAAAAATTGATATAAATTGTCTTTGGTATTTTTTAAATATATAATGTTTAAAATATCATTGTTTTTATATTTTATATGGATATTAAAATTTATACCCTTAAATTCAATTTCTTGTTAGTTTATACATGTACGAATACTAAAGTTTTCATTATTTTTTAATAGGTTATTAACATAATTTGGAAAATATGTATGAGTGGAATTTGTATCGAATTGAATGTGTCACATTTTTAAATGATGTAAATTAATGAAATGAAGAAATCTGATGATGTTTATGCTTGTAATTTTTACAAAATTTGAAAAATTGATTTGATGTGTTTTCTTATAAATCTAAGAGGAAGATTTGAATTGAAGCTAAAGATTTAAATCGTTGAAAAATTCAAGAAAATTTCACAAAAGAAATATCAAACAATGTTTTTTTCCCAAATAGTAACTAGTGGGTTTGACCTTAGAGGAAACTCCATGGTTAAACACCCTTGAGTTCGAGTAGTATTGGGATGAGTGACCTCTTAGGAAGGCTCTATGCTTCACCTTTGTGAGCATCACCTAGATGTAATGAGCGCTAAGTGGACCATTCATTCTCATGATAGATGGGTTCTTGTGAACCACTACTCATGAAACATGGGTCAATGAGTTTGACTCAAAAAATGTACAGTTGAATTTTGATATAAATGTCATGATAATAGATTTCTTGTAATAAATTTTAAAGTCAAACTATGTTCGTTAATGGGCCTTTGTGGGTATATCTGTCATCTTGTAAAAATGGGGTAGTTGATTGGATAAATCCAAAAGAAGGATGGGTCAATATTAATTTTGACGGAGTGTTGAAAGGCAATCTGAGGCCTTCAGGGGAAAGTTGTGTGACTCGGGACTACGCAGGAAATATATTGGCAATTGGAGCTAAGAGACTAGAGAACGGGACAAACAATGAAGTGGAGGTCAAAGTGGCATTGCTCACCATGAACTTGGTGAGAAAATTATTGATTCCAAAACTACATTTGGAGGGGGACTCACAAATTATTGTTAATGATATTATCAATGGAGAGGCTCAAGTGTGGAAGATTGAAAAGATCATTAAATTAATTAAAGATAAATTATTACTTTTTAATGATTTCAAAGTCACTCAACATTGATAAGTGGAAATGAGGTGACATATTATCTATCAAACTGAGTTGTTGCATTTAATTTAGACAATCAATGCAAAGTGTGGGAGGATTTTCAAGGGCTCATCTTTGAGGATGAGTTAGTACAAGGTGTAGGATTTAGATAGAAGAGATTGAAGTATCGATTATGGTAGGCATTTCAAGACAATCCAAGTGTGGGATGGAGACTATTTAGAGGTAATGAGAGCGGTGGAGATCATTATTTCCATTTGTTAGAGTTGCAAGGAGTAGTTTACAATAAGTGCACTGATGGAAGCTAATTTCACACTAAGGAGAAAGAAACAACAAATTTCATTTCTGGGGAAGATCACTGATGATAGATTGAGTAATGTCTTCTCAATTAATGACCCCTTATTTTTTCAAATGAAGAAAATGAGGTTGCAAGCATAGTGGGTTTAACCATGGAGGAAAATTTTTAGTTAAGCACGCTTGAGCTGGAGTAGTACTGGGATGGGTGACCTCCCGAGAAGTCCTGGTGCTTCACCTCTGTGAGCATCACCTAGATGCAATGAGTTTTAAGTGTTCCCTTCATTCTCATGAGATATTGCGTTCATGTGAACCACTACTCATGAAACATGGGTCAATGAGTTTGACTAAAAAAATACAGAATTGAATCCTGATAGCAATATCACAACGCAAAAAAACTATTTTTAGAGATCAATTTATGAGGGGCAAAATATCAATACAAGTCAAATTTTGATGTTGCATCCATGGTTTTATCTTGGTGTCAAGGAGGATGCTTATTGGATTATGAATTCATGTGCTAAGGGAAATTAGTGTTATGGCCTAGAAGCTTTCAATGCCATACATCCTAGTTGAAGGATTTAAAGGGATGAGGATTGGCTCCATGTTGCCAAACTTACACCCCTATTCTGACCCTTTCTACTTTTGAGTGTGTCAACTGATAAGGAAGACAAAAGAGTTTAATCCCAAGCAAGATGGAGCCACATTAAGGACTACTTGCCAGTTTGGGAGGAGAAGCCAAAAATAGCAAGTACCTACATGTCGGGGCAAAGTAAGAAGTGGTGGAAATTCAAGAATAAAGATTATAGAATGAGCAATAAGGACATAAGGTTCTCATTTTGATAGACTGGTTAAATAATGATAAATAATGTATATTTTGTCATGGGGGCTATAGGGCATATTTTAGTGGGGATACAAAATGTATATTTTGATTTTCTCTATGTGGTTTTGATAATGTTGTTACAATATGGGACATTTTTTTTTGTATATCTCAGGAGGGTTGGGCTATTAGATGTCTAAGATACCCAATATTACAATTTTTGTAAAAAAAATTAAAATCATTATAAAACCATACTTTTATCATTTAAAAAAAACTTTTAAAGGTAAACTTAATAATTTTGATTTAACATCACATTTTACCTTTTTTAATTATTTTTAAAAATATACTCTTTTGGAGAGTATTCTCCCATCTGACAAATCAAATATTTTAAAATTTGTTAATTCATAATCAACATCATTTTTATTATAGAAACCTATTTATAATACTTTGTCAAAGTGACAAATTTTAGAAATTCCTAAAAATGATGAGGTGGACACATAGATATATTTGGGTGAAACTATTTCAATGATACAAATTTTGTAAAGAAAATAATTAAATTTGATTTTGGTGGAATCCTTTTGCCCAAAACTTTGTGGGCCACATAAATGCATTATTTGTGACATGTTTGTGCATATTTAAGAGAAAAAAAAATAGGCACATGGAGAATGATATGTCTCAGCGTAATTTATATAAATATATTTAGATAGATATTCTAGTAGCAATCATGATGCAACACAATATATAATGCATATATTATATTAACATATTAATTTAAGTCTTATTTAGAAATAAAGTATATTATATAATATTAATTAATAGTGTAGGTAAGTAATATTATATTGTAGTTAATTTATTCTAAGTATATTTTAATAATTAAATATATAACATAAAAATAATTAATGAAGGTAAATAATATTTTATAATAGTATTATTTATATATTGATAAATAATATATTTTATTAAATATTAAAATTAATGATCAAGATAAATATTATTTCAAATATAATGTAGGGAGCTACCCCTTTAGTAGTGATTCGCCTAAAAAAAGCAAGATAAATAGTATTGTAATATATTTCAATATAAAATATTATATTTTTAATAATAAAAAATATGATATTAAAATAATTTATAGTTTAGTTTGTATATTATATGATGTAGAGATTAATTTATATATTATTGTTATTGGCATAACTGTCTATATTATATTATATTATTAAATAAAGTTTATTATATGATATTAATCATTATAAGTAAATAATAATATCATATTATAGTATATTATTATTATAAAATTTATGTTTTTTTTTACTATTTGTGATTATATATAATATAATTAAAGTGAAATATTAATTTAAGTTCATGTTTGTGAGTGTATATGTACTACGAGATACATGATTATTTTTCAAGACAATGTACTTGAAAATGTGGGCAAAATGTAATATCATAAACAAAAATAAGGAACTTGTAAATTATTTGTTTTCATTGACTTGAGAAGAGATAACATTAGTATACATTAGAATTCAAAGAAATATTACAAAAACAAATAATTGGATAAATTTAAATTATGAGCATGGTAGTATGAATACATTTCCACCTTTATTGATTATAACTACATGAGGTTCATAACAATATATTCTATATCAATTGATTTCTAAGGCTTTAATCTATCTATCTTCTTCTTCTTTTCTTCTTCCAACTTGTTTTCGCCCCTTCATTTTTTCATGTGGCATGCTTCTTAGTCCTTCTAAAGACCTTACATGGAAAATCACCACAAATTTAAGTCAACTTCTTTTAGTGAGACCTATATCAATAGTGGCCTTTTGAAACCAATCTTAATGGTATTGGTTGTGTTACTCCTTTGAATTGGTGTATTTGAAATATAATGTGGATGGTGATCATAGAATGGTTACACAAACATTCTTAAATTGAATACCATATGTGAAATATTCCTAAATTGAAAATAGAAAGTTGCAATTTCAATTGTAGTTTTAAATGTTTCCTTTTAAATAGAAATTGTAATTTCTATTCAAAATAGACATTGAAATTTAGAAATATGTCACCATTGGAAAAATTCTGAAATCAAATAGCACAAGTAGAAATATTTCTAATTTGAAAATAGAAAGTTGCATTTTCAATTGAAATTTTAAATATTTCTTTCTAAATAGAAATTCACACTTCAATGCAAAATGGATATTGATATTTAGTAACATACCATCATGAGAAACATTTCTAAATCAATTGTAGAGTTGAAGCTATAAACTTGCCTTGTTGGAAACATTCTATATTGATATTATGTTATTTATTTAAAAATATAAATTTTATTATTTCATATAGATTAATTAATACAATCAAATCAAATCAAATTATTTATCCAAATTAAGTTGAGTTAGATTAGTTGTTTTTAATGAAGTAAAAGACTATATATTTTAATAATATTATTTTATTACTATTATATTGTTGTACTAGTATTATTATATTCCTAAGAAAATATTAATATCATATTATATACTTTTTTTTTCTTTTTTCTTTTTTTTTTATAGCTCTAAGGTGTCCCCGCGACCGAGCCCAGCGATCTAGCCCACGTAGCTTATGTACCAGGGGCGAGCTGAGGTGAGACTAATCCTCAGGGGATGAACCAAACCACCCTCAAGCAAGGTTCATCAATAAAATCTAGGCGAGAGTTGAACCCGAGACCATGAGTCGTCCACCTACAGCTTCAAACCAACTCTACTACCCGTGTGGGCTATCATATTATATTGTTATTAATTTTATTATTATTTTTTATTTTTTTATTTTTATATATAATTATATTTTTTTATTAGATTATGTAATTGAATTAGGTTGAATTAGATTACCTAATATAGATTATTTATTTTAATTACGTAAACTATAAAATAAAATAGAAAATGCATCAATCCTTTCCATTTCCTTTTTCTCTTTCATCTTCTTTAGCACTTCTATCATACTTTCTATACTTTTTATTTTCTTGATCAGTCATCCTATATCTTCCTTAAAGGGCTTTTAGCAGCATAATATCTTATTCTTCCATAACTGAAACATTTGAAGGGTAACTTACCTTTATATTATTTGGCTTCTTTCTCCAATATTCTAACAAAGTTAGCTTATTCATCATTCAAATCACAACTCTCCTTAGATACATTTTCATTCATTTTAATAGCCTTGAATGCAACATCTTTTTAACTATATTGGATTTCTTCAAGTTCAAACATTTCAAAGGCAAAAACAAATCCAAAGAGTTCTTACATGGTATATTTGTCCATATCATTTCTCTATTGGATGATAATTAGCAAGCTTTTGTAGGACCTGGTCATAGTTCTCATCACCTTCAATACAATTTCATTATTTACTATAGGTCCACTAGTGCATCTGATTGAGCTAACAACTTCATTCACTCGGTGTAGGTATCCTTCTATATTCTCATCCTCAAACATTCTCAGAGTCTCAAATTTATGTTATAGGTTATGCAACTTGATTTGTGTGATTTTCTTATCTCCTTCATATATGCTACCCAATTTTTCCCAAACTTCATATGTGGTCTTACATCTCATGAATTTAAGTAGAGGCTCTGTAAATCACCTAATCCACTAATAATATCATTTGTGACCTTTACATTATTCTCTTGGGCCTTAATCTTATCTAGTGTATGAGGGTCAGATATAGGCGATGTGTATCATTTTATGGCAGCGTCTAGAACTCCAAATGGCATAGAATCCAAATTTGATTCCATCCTTTCCTTCCAAAATGTATAATTTGTTCTATCAAAGTTTGGAACTTTAACACCATGATCATTTTCCATCTTGAATCTACCTCAAGTGGTCAAGCTTCTTCAAGAGGAACTTAGCTTTGATATCGGTTGTTTAACAGTTCCAGATCCTGAGAGGGGGGTGAATCAACACACACAAAACTTAACTTATTCTATCCTAAGCCTTTAACATTTAAAATTAATCCAAAAAACCATCAATGAAAGATTTACAATAAAAAGACATATACCTGAACACTAGATTTATGTGGAAACCCCAATATGGGAAAAGTCATAGTGAGTATTCACTCGCTATATAAATAACTAATTACAATATTTGTTTTAGGCTCATGACCAAGGAAGTACATTGTTCCCTCTACAAGGAATTGCAAGAAAATATGTGTTGCCTTAGGACAAGTTAAAAATTTGTATAAGCTTCCAAAAGAAAGCACAATCTTCCAAAATGTATAGGGAAATGATGATATTAAAAGATATAGGATCTCCTTATCAAACTCTGCCTTGAAATTTCTTTTAATTTGCACTCTTTGACTCAACTCTTTCTCATTTACATTATTATGTTTTCATATTCAATCCATACATGATTCACATTGATTTCACACTCAATTCATCCTTTCACATTCATATATTTACAAGCTTGAACATCAAAAACTCAAAAAGGTTAGACATAAGGAAAATAACCAATGTTTGTATAAAGTCAGCTAATATGAGCACAAATATTTAATGTGGTCTATCCTAGAAGATGTAGGGAACCCAAAAACATCATAAGACGTCATCCATGAGAGAATTCATCAAAGAAAAATAATCACAACCATCCTTAGGGGCAGACCCAAATAAAATACATAGAAAAGCATTCAAGAATGTTAGAGGGTCATCCCAAAAATACTCTCCAATGCACATGGTGCCATGTGAAGCACTACACCCATATCAAGACCTCTTTTTATCTCTTAACTCTTCTTCTAATACACATCCAAACCAATAATTCACAAATAAATACTTCCAAAATAGCTAATGCTGCCATAGACCAACACAAACAATATATTACACACATAACAACATATCTTCACTTGCATAGAAAACTAACATAAGATATTTGAGCTAAAACACTCCACAGGTGTTAGAAAACTGTCCACCATATTGCACACCCTGAGATGTCGATGATGAGAATTCTCTAAACCTATCCTAACTATTCTTGAAAACTAAACTTTCTGTCGGTAAACTTCAAAACACAACATTTTCCTCTGAACTACTATGAAATTAAAAATATGATAGTGCAACATTCACATACCATACATTACAACACCAAAACCACAATTCATTAACTTATTATGTGAAATAATGCAGAGTATTCTCCCATAAGGACTTCAAATACTCTTTCTTGCATACTCAAACTTCACATACTTCCATCTTCCAAATATACCACAAATTGACATGTTATTACCACGAGACATCAGAGAAATCATGTAAGCATACAATACAACACTTCAAATAATGAAAAGAAAAAAAGTTCCAAGAACGACAATGATCTTGAGGAGCTAAAGTCGACAGCGATAAATATGGACCTTATGGTGATCAAAGCGGTTGAGCTGCTAAATAATTTCTATTCCTCTACTCTCATATTCTTTTTTCTATGTTCTATATGTTTGTTGTTGGTTCGCTGGTGCTAGGTTTGCTAGATTTTTGTATAGGTTGACAACTAGTATTTTATAGTTCTATTACTATGAATTTTTTCTTCTTCTATGGGGTTTGTTATGAACTTCTTTAGATCTCTTTTGTAAAGGTTTTGGGTCCTTTAAAATCTTTTTTTTCTCTTAATCAAAACACTTCAAATATTCTCTCGTACATATCAAACTTTAGAGACTTTTTCCTGCATATCAAACTCTCTACACTTCTCTTACTTCACTATATTCCTACATAAAAAACTTTAGATACTCTTTCCCACCTATTATACTCTCTACACTTCTCTTACTTCATTGTATTCTTGCATATCAAACTTTAGATACTCTAATCGGCATTTCAGACTTTTCATACTTCTTTTCATTTATCATACTTCACTGCATCAAGTTGACATTAATGTACACATCATGTTGACATTAATGATAATACTGAACATACAATGCTAACACTTGTCTTAGTCCACCTTCTCTATATCTACATCACTTCACTTCTAGTTCTGAAAATTTACACCCAAGAGGGAGAAAATTTGTGTTTGTATTGTATAGGTGCTTGCCTCAATCAAGTCCTAGGAGGATTCAACCTTCTCTACAACAATAATGACTAGAAAAAAATATTAATCTGAAGTAAAATGCTAAATATCACAATATTGTACCTTAATCTTGATGATGTTGATCAATTATAAAGTTCTTTGAACAAGATCAACAAGTGTTGATGCAACAACATGACAACTCAAAACAACATCAAACAAAAAATCTCCTTAACATGATGAATGTTGCAAATTGTTTCTCCTTAATGCTCAATTTTAAAATTTCACCAATAATGCTTTCTCTAAAATACTTGTGGATGTAGAATGATGAAAATGACGCTCTTATATAGGGTTCCCAAGTTATTTTATAAATTATACTGACCTCCAACAATCACTTACAAATATTGAGATTAAATAACAACTGACAGGAACCAACATATTACCATATTCAAATTTGATCTTGTGTTGAAGGGACCATGACACCTAGCACCATAGTCCACTGGGACCATGGCACATAACACTCAAGTCCAATAAGACTATGGTTCCTAGCATTGTAGTCCACCCAAAAAGGGTTGGATCAGTGGCAAATGAAACATGCATGACTCAAGGTACGTGATCTGATCTCCACACTAGCAATGACAACAATTTGATAGTAAAGAGGCCAAAATGATGCAAAGATTCCAAGGGTGTAGATTTACACTAAACCAAAACACAAATTAAGGGACAAAACTGATTTCACAAATGAAGTTCATTGGTATGACCCATCTTGATAACTTGGTACCAACTAATCAAGGATACAATTGTGCTTAACATGAAATGCATTCACCCTCCATACAACTACTCCTCTAATGGATTTTTTAACCCAAGGTATCCCAAAAAACATAAGGAAACACCCCAAAACTACTCTCGATTGGATTCAAATAGACCTTCTTCACAATGCACACCTACCCCTTGTAGCCCTATCTCGAGGGTTTTTCCCACATAAATCCTTGTATGGATAGAAGAAAGACAAAAAATATACATTTATAGATACCCTTTTTGGAGTTATAAAACATATGTGAAATCAAGGTGGACTTGACTTGGAATGTAGGCTTCAAATTTTGGCTATTTTGTGGCAGATTATGCCTAATTAGGCCACATTAAAAAAGAAAACCTGAGAAATATTGATCACCAACTCCTTAAAACTTCTCCACTAGTCTATAAATTTAAAAAAAAAAACAATTCCAAAATTTTCGGCAATGGCCACGCTCCCCAATAGGTCTAAATTGCAAACCCTTGGTCTAGGTCTCTTTTGAGACAATTTGAACGAGGGTTTAATGAAAATTACACTTCCAATCCTTCTCCAACCTCTTCAAAACTTTATAAACTTTTAATTAGGTCTTCACATCCCTTTTAAATCATTATATGGTCAACCACCTCAATTTTTCATCAAACCCCATCTCCAACATCTCAACTTTGCATGAAAACGTGTAACAAATCCCCCTAGGACATCAATAAAAACTCACCAAATGAGAACCAATGCTCCTAAAAAATATTCCAACACAAAATATACACCAAAATTAACCTTTCCACCAAGTCACAAGGTCAACCAATTGCTAGAATAGCTAAAACATATTTTTTTTCCTTTCAAGCCCGTCACTAGATGTGTACAGGCAACCTAAAGTAAAATGGCTATAAAAATCATAAAACTTAATGAAGCAACTTAAAGCCAATAAAATAAAGATAACTTAGATAAATATCATTCCATGTCAATTTCATAGCATGGGAAGGCCGTACAGAACCGTACAGGTCTGAGAAAGAGGCAAAAATTAGTAAATTTATGGAAATGCTTATTGAAAAACTGTGATTCTTATTGCATTTTCTCTTACAATATCGAACCCATACTTCTTGGTTATTGAAAAATAAATAGAATCAAAACAACCTATTCAAAAAAACAAAACCAATTTTTAAACTAATGACCATTGGGAACATATTCTAGTTCAATTTTGCACTTTTTGCATATGACAACATAAGCAACTTTTAGACAATTTTTACATTTTTGCACATAATGTTACCAAATTTGTTAGAGGCCTATATAATGACCTCAAATTACTTAAAAATTATTAAATTAGGACAATAAAATCTTATTACATCAATAAATTTCAATGGAAGGCTTATTTGCATCTTTTGTTCCCTTGTGACAACAGAGGTAGTTTTTTGACAATTTTGCACTATGGACACAAAGTGACTTACAACACATGAGTTGAATACAAATAATTTTAAAATGATCCATAGGACCTTATTCATGACCTTGAAAATAATTAAAATATAAAATAATCATATTTTTCCTCATGGAGGCATGATAAGACATTGGGTGCTCCTGCACCATACACCCGACCTAGAAAAGGACTCATGTCCCATGAGTCATTGCATTGTCTTGTTCCACATTTATCCTCAACTTCATCATGTATTCCACATGTTCTATGGACTATGACTCTCCTCCATGGGATCATATTCTCTATCATTTATTCATTCTTTATATTGTAGGACTTGTTCACTCATTTTCATGGTTGACTTCCTACAATCAAACCTGCTCTCTTTTCTCTGACCTTTCTTGGCAACTTCATTGCTTGAATACTTGCACACAAACACTTACCTAGTGTCCTTTGATTTTTTTTTATGGTATAACATGAGTTCCCATTAATTTCCTTAGTAATTATGAGACAAATGGTAGTCCCAACTAGGATTGTCTCCTCCTCCTTCCACCCAACTTGTGGCTGAATATACACCTGTCCTTGGGATTTTCCTTGATCCATTTTATGCATCACTATCTTACCTCTGCCATTCATGAATTAAAAATTCTTCAAGTCCTTTTTTTTTGTGTCTTCAAACATAGGAGTGACAATAACTTTACTTAACTCATCTTCCTCTATCTTTAGCAACTCTTTTCATCCAAACATAATTTCCTTTGTTGATTGATCTCCCACCTTCTCTTGCAATAATAATAATATGAAACAACCTTCCTCGTGCTTAATCTGATAACTATTTCTTCTATAATCATACATGTCATGTTTTTCATATTTCGTGGTATCCCAAGAAAAATGTGACAACAATTCATTGGTACGATATCACAAACAACTTTGTCCTTGTAACTACCAATACCAAAATAACCAATGCTTGTTCACTAATTAGAATAGATTGAATATCATTCAACCATGAAATCTTATAAGGATTCTTACGAGGGAACTTTTTAAACTTCAAATTATCAACAATCTCATTAGAGACCATATTTTCAGTACAATTAGAATCTATGACTACTTTACATACCTTGTTCTTGCATTTGCATGTGGTTCTAAATAGTGCTCTTCTTTGCAATGGTTCATTCTCCCTGGATGCTTTTAGGATTTTTCTTCTCACTATCAATGACTCTCCCAATTTTTGATCTAGATGACAAGGAGAGTTGACACTTTCATCTTCATCTTCATGTACCAATTACACTCTCTTTTCACTCTTCTCACCACCACTTGATGTAGATCCATGCTTCTCGGGACACTTGTATGTTGGGTGCCCACACTCATTATAATTGTAGCATCTCCCTGAAAAGTTTTTGAATTCATACCACCACCAAATCTTCCCCTTGAACCTCTGAAAGCACCTTTGAAATTAGTGACCCGCTCTTTTCCCTTTCTTACCTCTCCTTGGTCTTCTTGGGATTTGATGCAGAGGTGGGATCCACTTCAACACAATGGATTGATTTTATAACCCTTTAACCATATCAACATACTAGGATATAAATCTTCCACTTGATAAAAGTCATTAATAACTTTCACAAAATAAATAATCACGCCAATCACTTTAGTGAGATTGAAGAAAATCTAAATACAAACATTTTCTCCAAAATTTATCAAGATATAACATCGAAAACAAAATTTATGACACTTTTGGACCATGAATGGGCCTTTGAGGGTTCAACCTTCATCTACATTAATGAATAAGGAGTCTTGGAAGCCCCCTGAGGAAGGATGGATTAAGGTAAAATTTTACGGTGCCTCAAAAGGCAACCCTAGGCCATCTGGAGCAGGATATGTTGCTAGGGATCATAGAGGTAATATTTAGATGATAGGAGAAAAAAGACTTCTAGAGGGAACTAATAATGAAGAATAAAGTATGGAAGCTTCGTTAGCTATTAGAGTGCAAATAAAGATGCGGGAAAGAAAGATGCACCTGGAAGGGGATTCACAAGTCATAATACATGACATTATCAAAGGCGATTTTGGAGTCTGGTATTTGAATAAGCACATTCGTAGGATTAAATCGCTGCTTGAAAAATTTGAAGACTTAAGAATAATGCATGTAAGGAGGGAGGCTAATGAAGAACTGGAGAATAGGTCAAAAATTAGAGTATCTCTATCAGAACAATGAAAGGAGTTGGTGGAAGACTTTAGGAATATACAAGAGGAAACATTGACTACATGGAGTTAAAAGATTAATAGAAGTCTAGAGGAGAGTTATTAGGTGGCAGGGAAGTACAATTAATCAAAGGAGGGAAATGGAAATCAATAAATGACAAAGGCTCATAATGAAATGAGAAAGGTGAAATACACCTTATGTTATTTAGATAGGCGTATGGGTTTAAATGTGTGACAGGATAGTTGGGTAGATGAAGGATGATGAGCCAATGATGAAATCATCATTCCCATGTCACATAGCATAAAGGTGATTATGAGGCATGGGGAAGGATCCAAATGATTCTAGATGGGAGAAATGCCTATTTAAATCAAATTAAAGACACAATGCTGGAAATGACAGGTAAAAAGTGTAAAAAGAAAAAGTGCAGAGAGATGGAAACCAAATTTTCACTAAATTTTCCAAACCAACTCCTAGATTTCAGAGGCGATGTCATGGTGAGGAGAATCAGAGGCATATTAAATTTCGACGAGCCTGGATTTTGGAGATGTATGGAAAAAATGCTAGGTGAGGATTATCTGAAAACTGACATTCACCTGCGCACAAACTTAGATATTTCTTCTCTTTTATTTGCGTGAGAACTTCAATTGGGGAGTGGAGAAGAGGTACTAAAGGTAATGAGTTAATGCATGCATCCAGAATGGGCTGGAGGCATGATTCCCATTCTGGGGAAGGCGGAGCCAGGTGTAGGAATGGTAACAAGGGAAGGACCATGGAGGGATCTGGAGGGGTCAAGTCACAATTTTCAGCCATTCCTAGTATGGATCAGCTCTAAGATGAAGGAGAAATAGGTGGAGCATGCACGAGGTGATTAGGAGGAGCTATTGGTCTTTTTGAAGACAAAGGGATATGAACAAGCACGCCTATGTGAAGAAGGGTAGACACTGATGAAGAAAATGAAGAGAAAATCAGAAGGCGAGGGCCAAAGCGTAGAAGGAGCTACTAGTGGAGTGAAATTAGTCAGGAGGCCAAAGAAAGGAAAAGTGGATACTAGAGGAAGAATGTTCATTCCCAATGAAAGAAGGGAGGAGATGCTGAAAAAAATGGATGGATTCATCAATTTATAGGTTCTCTTTTTGTGTTTTTTATGTTAATAGGTATATCAAGAGAGTCTGCCCAATTTTGATTGTAGTATGGGCTTAAAAAGTTTAAATGTAATTGCACACAGTCAGTGTATATCTTAGAATATTTCCTAATTTTGAATGTAGACTGGGCCTAGGATTAATTTATAATGGCTCCATGTATTGAACAATTGTCAAGAATAACCTGAGAGGTTGACTCCATAGATGATTAAGATATATAGGTGATAGAATGGGTTGCTAGAACTAGATGAAGGATGATTTTTCCACAAGATAATGTGACTAAGATATAAAAATTTGAACTTTTTATTATCAATAAAAATACATACATTACCGATCAAAAAATAGTTATGACATTTTACCCAAAACTGCTAACCCTAGGCAGGGTTCCAAGCAGCCTGCGCCAAATTTCTTATAACTTTTGAAATACCTCATGAAATTTAATCAAAATACTTATAAATTAAACTAGACTTATTCATTAAAATTTTCCAATTGGTTTTAGGGGCTTACTATACCATACATGTCTATACCAAACATTTTTGTAGACTGTTATCTTCAGCAGAAACTATCAAACTGGGCAGCCTTCACCAAAATGGTCACACAAAACTTAATAAAATTTAACGAGACAAAAAGATTTGGAAACTAAAAATAAATATATTTATATCCATATATTATAGTCCTTGAGATGAGGCCATAAAAGGCTTTACAATGGCATGTTTTAGACCGCAAATAAAAATTAGAAAACAATGTAAGGATACTACAAAAATAATTTCTTTCTTTATTCCATCTTTCTCCAACCCTCTCAAACCTCCAAATTCATGTTTGGGAATAAAAATTATATATTTTTCATCATATTCAACTACCCAACCAACCTAAAAATTATTGGAAAAATGGTTAGCGCTCCCCTCAGGATTTGTGACAAGGGACTAACTGCCTCCTGTGGATTCTATAAGTATAGTGGTTGTATCGGGCATTGATAGGTTGATCTTTTGGTATAATGGAAATAACACTTGTAAAAAGTGGTATCAGATCTTGGTCACAGGTTTGAATCCCCTCGGGTAACGCTGAGGGGGAGATTGTTGGAAAAATGGTCAGCGCTCCCCTCGAGATTCGTGACAAGGGACTAACCGCCTCCTGTGGATTCTATAAGTATAGTGATTGTATCAGGCATTGATAGGTCTATCTTTTGGTGCAATGAAAATCACACTTGTAGAAAAACTAACCATAAACAACTTTTACATTTTTTGTCGAAATGACTTAAAACTTGACATAATGATCCAAAATGATTATGAATGGTAAAAAATGACATTAAAAACATTAAAAAACCCAAAACAAAGGAAAAATATAAACTTTTCCTCTTGTAGAAAAACATAAAATTTCCCTCTTGTAGGCATATTAGGTCCTGAGGGTGATCCTGCACCACACTCCCCACAAAAAAGAAATTCAAGTCCCTTGAGTGAGGAACTGAAAAAAATGATGTTTGTTCATCTCGTTCTCTAATATCCAAATTATTCTTTCACCCGGTGTACCTTTGAAATGTACAAGGTACTGGAAACATGCATCAACTCTGGAACTTGCACCTCCACTATGCTTCATCTTCAGCCTGGGCCTTCCTATCTTCCTTTCCAGGTACTTGGACCTGTCAAAGGTAATGTGATAACCTTTGAAATATGATTTTCTTGATACCTACACTAGAACAAATATGATAATAACTTCCTTGACAAAAATAATCTGGTTAGTATCAACATAATTCATGAAATCTTGGTCATGTCACCTTGGTGACTCTTGCCACATGACAACATCTAATGGAATCATTTGCATTCTTACATCAGTAACCTTATCATCAATTTGATCACTATCATTCCCCTCTATTAATTCATCAACAACACTAAATTCATAAAAAATATAAACCTTCATGCATTCTTCCTCTTCTATCATTGTCACCTAAACTTGCTCCATTTCAACCTTACTATTCCATTCTCCTTAATGGTTTTATATGCTATCCACAAACTTGATTCTTCATCTTTGACCTCCTCTAATTGTCTTATTTTCTTCAATATCTGAACCTTATAGGCCATCTTACCCTCTTTCTTACTAACAAATTCCAACTTTGTTGTTGCATCTCAATGCTTCTTTTCAATTCCTTCATGTCTTGTTTTATTTATCTTAACTCTTTCTCAAACTCTATTTCACTTTCTTTCTATTTTTCCTCTTTCCTCTTCTTCTTTTCTTCTTCTATCTTCTTCTTTTGTGAACCCTCACCCTACATATACCTCTTCAAAAAATCCATCTTTCCTTCAAGCAAGTCCCTTTAATCTTTCTTCCATTGTACCTTTTCCTCACCTAGGTCTCTTCTCCTCTCTACCTAGTCTTTTGGAAACCATGTTCTCCTCTCAACCTACACAAACACAAACACACCAACACAAAATCCTCTTTTTCCAAGACCTTCTGGGCTCTAATACCAATTTTATGTAGAGGTGGGATTCACTTTAACATAATGGATTGGTTGTGTAACCCTTTAACCATATCAACATACTAGGGCATAAATCTGCCACTTGAGAAAAGTCATTAATAGATTTCATGAAATAAATAAGTAAGAAAATCACTTCAGTGAGATTGAAGAAAGTCTAAAAACTAACACTTTATCCAATTTTTATCAAGATCTAATGGTGGCAACAAAAGTTATGTCATTTTCCCCAAAACTCCTAACCCTAGGTAGGGTTCCAAGAACCTTGCACCAAAGTGCTTATAGCTTTTGAAATCCTTAATGAAAATAAACCAAACCTCTTTTAGATTAAACTAGACTTATTTATTCAAATTTTCCACTTGGTTTTAGGGTCGTACTATACCACACATGTTCGTACCACACATTTTTACAGATTGTTATCTTCACCAAAAAATGTCAAATTGGGCAGCCTTCACCAACAATGATCATATCTCATATGAAGGTTAATTAAATTTAATGAGACAAAAATATTTGGAAACTATAAACAAGTATCTTTCTATCCATCTATTATAGTCCTTGAAATGAGGCCATAAAAATCTATACAATGGCATGTTTTAGATTGCAAATAGTGTAAACTTTCATAAAATTGTGTAAGTATGCTACAAAAACAAGTTCTAAGTTCTTTATCCCATCTTTCTCCAACCCTCTCCAACCTCTGAATTCAAGTTTGGGAAAAACATTATATAATTTTCATCATATTTAACTACCCAACCAACCTACAACTACCCATAAACAACTTTTAATTAACTTTTGAAAAGTTGTGATGACAATTTTGACAACTTTTACAATTTTTGTCCAAATGACTCAAAACTTGACATAATGATCCAAAATTATCACGGTTGGAAAAATGACCTTACAAATATTAAACAACCCAAAACAAAGCAAAAATATAAACTTTTCCTTTTGTAGGCATATTAGGTCCTGAGGGTGCTCATGCACCACAAAAATAGGCTTGGAAAAAGAAATGAGGAGACACACTAAGGAAAGGGAACAAAAGGAATTGCGAAATTATAAGAACTTACAATTTATAACACTATATTTAACCCCCATTTTAGAGAGAGTATAAAAATTATTCTCGTACCCAGAGAGAGAGAGAGAGAGAGAGAGAGAGAGAGAGAGAGAGAGAGAGAGATCCTCCATTTTCAATAAAATACTAAATTACATAATTATACTTAATCTTACACATAATTATGCATACATTAAAGCAATTTTCTCAAATACGTCAAAATCGAGACATGATATTAGATTTTGATATAATGCCTAGGTACATAAGCCAAGTTATAGGCAAAATATTTAAGGAAATTGTTTATTTTACAAAAGACCATACAGTCGAATAACCAGAGTATATAAAATATATAATTGATGATGATCTTGACATAAGCTCTCAACATATATCTCCCTTGAGCACACCATGGGTGAGAACATTTCCAGAGCACTTTTTATTCCCGCCTACCAAGCATTTATGCTTCCCCATAATCCTTTTTGTCATGAAGGACACATGACCCTGCATGAGGATTCTTAGAAACTTGAAATTCCCGCCTGCCAAGCGTTTATGCTTCCCCAGAATCCTTCCTAACATGAAGGACACATGACCCTGCACGAGGATTCTTAGCAACTTGAAACTACTAGGGTGATGGAATCTAGTAGTTGTATATTCTTGTATCTACATTCTAATATGTTAATGTAATGACAACGTGATATGGATGAGAGTGTGAAACAAAATGATTAAATTAGCAAGCATACACTAAGGGATCCAAGTAAGCTTTAGCTAAAGCATATGTTTTAGATGTCTTCTGGCATATAGGTTTAAGTAGAAATTCACCCTTCTCTTTGCTCCATATTAAGCATACATATGACACATACATTTGAAAATACTTGACAATGTATATAAAATCACATAAAATATACATAAGCATGCAAAGGAATACACGAGCATATAAGTGTGTACAAGATAAATTAAATGCATACAATAGTACATGAGAGCATACAATAGCATTAGTCTTTCCAAGTGTCTATTTATCAAGATTTAAATGAATTTATTTACGATTATAAGATATCAATATCAACAAGTTAAGGGATAACAAAGATCACATAATAGCATAATGATAAAGAAAACCAACAATTCATTGTAGACCTCCTCTAACATGGCCCTCTTCAAGTTACTATAAGATAAAGATTAGTAAAGATGATATAACTCACATTAAATGTCCATCTTGAAGTTCCTCATTATGGACAAGATACATGTGAGATTCATATTCTAAATTATTTTAATTAAGATTTTCTAATTTAAAAAATTCTACAATACCCATGAAGAAGACATAAGGGCCAAATACCCACTAGCAACTTTCAAGCATCCAAATTCCAACTACTTTGATAATGGTCAAGCAATTACATTGTTTGTACAATATCTAGCCATATTCACATGAATCTATCATGGGATTATTCCTAATAGTTCTTAAATGAGTAATAAAGTCTCTCAAAATGGATATATGATTCTAACATTTTATTTCCATATCACCATGGTTCTTGCACATTCTTTATTATTCTCATACTGTGGCCATGAAGGTATATGTGGTGGAAGGAAATATAATTTGTCCACCAAGGATCAATATCACCTTCATTAATGTAATTGTTATAAACATTAATCATTAAAACCTCAAACTTAAGTCAACTTCTTCCATTCTAGTAATCATTTCTAGCATATCTAAGACATAGTCTCCATTATATGAATCTATTTTGAAGTAGCCTTCTTTTAAATTTATTAAGATACAAAATTTAATTTCTCCAATAACTTATTATGTTTATTTATCAATCTTGGCACAATCATATCTAATAATTTCTTAGCTTCTATTCTACATTTGAATGATGGAAATACCCTACACTTAGTGGTGAAAATGACATGAATATTTCTAATAGTCAAGATTTGTGTCAACAACATTCCATTTAATGATGAATATTTTGCTAAAGCTATCTCAAGTTATTATTGTGTTTCAACCCTATATGATGGTTCTACATCGACGAGTGGGTCTAAAATAGAGTTGGCAAGTTTAGTCATTATGAACTTGAATACACTAAATATTAATATCCTTAGTTGTTAGAATAATGGAACGTGGCCTTTCTTCTTCTCCATATTAGTTCAAGATTAAGCTATAATTTCATATCCCTCGATTTATCCACACACTTTTATTACACTAACATTAAATAGGTCAAAGGGCACTACCCAAATTCTCTTATAAGGCCTAGGTATATATATATAAAAAGACATGTATTAGATACACCTTTTGGCATACAACCTATTTGTCTTTACCTAAATCTCCCTATTAATTTGTCCCTTAAACATATGTATCATAATGAGAGACTAGACAAACTAATCTCACATTCATAACATCTCAAGAAAAGGATGAGTATTTACCAATAGTCCACTCACCCATTAATGTAATAAATTGTAATAATTCATAATATTCTCCCACATACCCTACAAATATACAAGATTATTTTCTATCAATTATAATTAGAGATAAATACTTTATAATGCATCGCCTAAAATATTATCTAATGACAATTCTCTTTCATGCATTATTAAAAATCCGACTCTCAAATATTTAACTATAAAGAAACAATAAAATATATATGATATTAAATAAAAATATTCTAATACATTTTTCATACATAAAATATGATTCTCAAGTAATCTTTTCCCCACACATATATAGACTAAATAGTTAAGTTTGTGACTAGTGAACAAACTTGAGATTTTCATATTAATCTCTCATTAATAAATGCTATGTGGACTCTTAGGCCCCGTTTGTTTGCTGGAAGATGGCTGGAAGATGAAAATGGGAAGATGTATTTTTGTACGGCCAAATTCTCATTTTGGTCCAAAATGAGAATTTGGCCGTACAAAAATACATCTCCCCGTTTTCATCTTCCAACCATCTTCCAGCAAACAAACGGGGCCTTAGATGCAAAGGTAAATGACACACATGAAGCATAAGTTGATAGAATAAAGTAAGAATAAAACATAAAAGAGGGGGAGTAAATAACTCATGTTGTAATTTCTATTACTACTCTCTATGTTAAATGAGAAATCAAATTTAAGTACAAACATCATGTATAGCCATGTGAACAAAAATCAAATTCAAAAACTAACTCTGCTTATTTAATGCGGGTGGGCAGTTTCTTTTAGTTAAAGATATATCCACGTATTATTTTTCTATGTTGTGGTTCCTATTTTCTCTCTTGAGTAAGAGTGAATGGACCTATCCTTTATTGAATTTTTTTTCCCACTCTCTTCTATTAATGATTAGTAGTGGAAATCAACTAGGAGAAGCAAGTATAGTTGGTTGAAATCAATTCTCTCGCTCTTTTGTGGGACATGAATTAAAGTGGAATGTGGACTTATTAGTTAGTTAAACAAGTTTCAAATCCATATTGACTAATTATTAAAGATCCCTTGACTATTTCATATATTTAATATTTATTTCTACGTAATTATCTATTAGATTATTGATAATAAAAAATAAAAAAATATTAAATTTTTCATATTATCAGTTGACAAAATAATTAAAGCAAATATTTGAATTATGAGACACATCCCCCTTTAAAATATGGATCCTTGTGATGCATCAATCAAAATTTATCATCTTATCAAATATAAGATCAAATTATAAACTAAATGCAACTTACATTTCTTTGTGCAAACATTTTAGATAAAACAAGCACATGTATTCATCAGATAAAAAAATAATGTCTACATGAGCATGTGAATTCCACTACTACCATACAATTTCATGAAGCTAAACTACCTCTCTTCGACAATGCTCTCTTCTTGTGATATGTTGACATGACTATCACACTTATATAAACAACACTAAAACATTATTCCATGTTAGTTCCATAATCAAAATTGAAATCAAAAGAAAAAATTCCTTGAAATATCTCTTCTTATCCAAATAATATTTAAATTATTTTATCACACATACGGACACTTACCATACCCTAAAAAGTAGTTTATCTTCACCAAGTTTCTTGATATTCCACATTCATGTTACTGGTATTCTCCTTATATCCAGCCACATTTGCACCATATTTCGGTCATTCACAATATCAACACTTCATGAAAAGATCATTTCAATGTTCAATATTTGTGTTCATAGAAATACTCTAATCACTCATCTAAGAATTGCAATAAACTAGATTAGAACTTGATCATTTATAAAAGAAAATGAATAACTTGTTGATGCATACTTGTTTAATGTATGTGATATTTAGGTATGTTCATAAAGCATTCACGCATATTCATAAATCACTTGAAAGGGTAGTTGATCCATGTAGCTTACTCATGTGACTTAGGCATCATACCCATCTCATCATTATCTAATTATGTGACCTATGCATCATGCCCATCTCTTCACATCATGCTTATAGCACAATTTTTTAAAATATTGACATCATATTCATGTAGAGACTCAAATGTTATCTAGGACATCAACATACTAGAGTTACAATATATCCTCACTTCATACAATATCAACCTCACATTGAATTTGCATCATTTCATGACTATCCATATAATGCATCTCTAAACATCAACATTCACATTAACATACATGCTACTCTACATCAATCATTTCATAAGATTCAACACATATTTTGATCATGATATGAATACATGTATAAGAATGGTCATCCTCCACAATTTACTCCCTTATGTAATCTATCAATGTTCATCAAAAACATGATAGAGAACATTAACATCACATCACAAGACTAACAACATAAAACACATAGCATAGCAACCACAAGAACATAAAATAAATCTCAAAATAGGAGTTTACAAATTTTCATTCGAAATTGGGAAAAAATATACGCAAAGTCAACAAAAAGTAAGGTTTGTCCAAGAATCACAAAACAAATGAATATAAAATCTTGGTTACTAGTTTATCGCGAGCAGATTTAAAATTTAAAATTTGACCCTTACAACAATAAAAATTTCACCAATTACTGAAAATAATCATCATCTTGGAAAATAGTTTCACATTAACTGAGTAACTAGCACTAGTCACATTGAGGGAGTAGAAGCTACACGAAAGCTTATGTCCAAGGTGTGTTAGAGAACATCACCATGCATACCACAACCAAAAGTCATTAAAACTTAAATGCTATGCAAATATCTATCAGTCATCATTAATCTAGAATTCAATCTCAATTTTGAAGATAATTCTAGCCTTAAAGTATTATGACAAGTTTACTAAGCATTGTAGGTTTTATAAGCCATTTGGATACCCTAAGTGCTTTCCTAAGTATCTTTTTGGGCAAATCATCTTATATAATTACCCTTTAAGAAATATATTTATCATGTTGAAATTGGGAATTAGGTGTAGGGCCTTGCATTCTACCTATTACAAGATGATTTTTTTTTTTTTTATATCGAAGTTGACCTCTCTTGACCACTCTCTACACTAGCAAGGAATATCTCTATATGAACATGGTTTTAAGAATCTCATCATTTACTATAATATGTTGATTAATTGTTCCAATTGAGGTTTGAAATATATAGTATGCATATCTAGTATTAGAACTACATTTGACAGGTTTATGCTATACATACACATATAACTATGCATAGAAGGGTGCCAAAAGAATATACTAAAAACCGCCATAAACATTGCACCTAACTCCGTATCTTTCAACATTATAAGTGTAATATGTGAAAAATTAACATTATAGAGCTATGGTTGTAGAGGAGGCATGTTTGAAAGCTTCTATATTTTAATATTTTTTGACGAGATTAGATTATTTATATTACTGCCATAAATGATGAGTTCTAGTGTTTAATAGTGTATACTTCTTTTAAAAGAGTACATCATCTTGTGGGCTCATCCCCTCCATGTTTTTTCCCTTGACCTGGTTTTCCATGCAAAAAATCTTAGTGTTATGTATTCTTGAGGTGTTGTGGAGCTATGATTTATTGTTCATTAATCGGATATGAAGTTTAAGGTTAAAAGGTTGATAAAGTTTGAAGTATTGGTCACAGCTTATTCACCCCCATCTCAGTTGTGTGTTGCTTATTTCTATCATTTTGATCATGAATTCTTGCAAATAGTAATGGAGCTTTATTGTGGTTTATTTAAATGAGGATAGATAAGGTGTTTATATACTCAATCTATCATTTTGGGGGTTAAAACTCAAGTAGGCCAACTGTAAATCAAAATCCTCCTATAAAACACTGAGATGGGGACCCAGTTTGAATTTGGGCACAAATGTCAAGGTACAAAACACAAAAATATTCTATACCTAGGGACATAATGCAAAATTTATTCTGTCCAACCCTAATTAGGCCCAAATTAGGACTGTAGGTCCCAAAAAGTTAGGAGTGCGAGATTTTATCCTACAACTAGATTTGAGGCCGGGAGAAAATGTAAAGGCCATAAAATGGTAAGATAATGGTGTTACAAGTGTGGTTGTCATTGCACCAAAAGATCAATCTATTAATGCTCGATACAACCACTAGAATTATAGAATCTATGGGAGCTAGTTAAACCATGTCACAAATCCCATGAGGGATGTTGGCCCACTTCCAACAATCCCCCCAGTGTCACTCGCTACATGTTCGTGCCACTCACAGAGGATATTCAAACTTGTGACCAAGCTCTGATACCGCTTGTTACAAGTGTGGTTGTCATTTCACCAAAAGATCAACCTGTTAAAATCTGATACAACACTAGACTTATAGAATCCACAGGAGGTGGTTTAAAAATGTCACGAATCCCACGAGGGATGATGGTGCACTACCAAAAAAGGCTTGGAAAATGAAATTAATTATTTGATTGGAGGAAAAATAAAGGATCACTCTTATAAATAAGGGTTAACCTCAAATTTTAAATAAATTAAATCAATATAGGACTTATAATATTAATTTGAAGGTCCAATGAGTGTTAGGAGAATGTGAAATCAATGTGGGAACCCATACATACTGAAATGGGGCTAAAATGAGATTCTAATGATGGATGCTAACTTTTTAGAATCAGAAATGTGGACCCCACTTTATCAATAGTATGATTCCACCTCATTCTCATGATAAAATAGAAGAAAGAGAGAGAAAGAGATGAAGATGTGATTGTTGGAAAGTTGGATGTGTTGTCATTGATGTCAATATGTCTATTATGCAGTTTGGATGTTTATTGTGTAATTTTTCCAGTAACTCAAGATGATCATAAGAATGGTGAAGGAATGTTACTAAAGATGAGGAGTCACACACCTCATGAGATGATGTAGAGGTTTTCAACATGGTTCATGTCAAGTTTTAGTTGCTGACATGATGATTTTATCAAGATATGATATCAAAGATGAAGACTGGTTATTTTACCATTTTCCAGTCTAACAGAGTTGATGAGAATGACTTTGTGCATGTAAACAAGGTGAAATCTTTGGTTGCGCAACTAGGAATGTGTTAAGGACATAGAAATGTGTCTATCATTCAAAGGATTTGTGATTCTGATGGTCCACAAGGCATTTAAAAGTATTTTATTTTGGGGTAACAATGTTCTTGAGGTTTAGCATGAAAGATTGACGATCTGAGTTTTAGTGGCAAATTCTCGAGGTCCGACAAGAAACTTAATGGTGAAGTGAAAACTTTGATTGAAAATTTTTGGCACGATAATACAAGATTATCACCTAATGCTAGAGATGTTCTAAAATTAAGAGTCAGATCAAAAATTCATGATCTAGATCCAAAACACCTTTTGGACATGACTCAAACTGAATTGTACAAATCTTGTTTGGATAATAAGGTGTTAAGAGATCTTAGCATTATTCAAAGATATTTTGAAAAATGAAAACCATGGTATGTAATAATTAACAAGGAAAGAGTCACATGTTATTGCAAAACTCATGTTTAATTTTGTTACCATTATTATGTATTATGATATATGTACATTCTACCATGCATACTAATGAAATGTTGCAAGAATGTGGTATAAATAGACCACCTCAAACTATAAAGGATTTTATATTAAGTTCATTTTGTAAACCACCTAATGAGAAATTATTTCATTTGAATGCATGTATTTCTAGTGCATGCGATATATGTGGCAATCTTGCATTGTTAGATGAATGTTTGCATGAAAATATTTCAATTGATTTTGGACAATAATTAGTTGATGTAAAAATATTTAAAACTATTGAGTATCTGTTAAAGGATGGAAAGGTTGGAAGATGATGTGATCTAATTATTGAAAAAGTTAGTCTTCATGAATTTATGAATGAATTCAAGAGTAAGATTTTACCTAAATATGTGAAACAGTCTCAAAATGCTCAATGGATTGATGTACAATTTCTCATATGCAAGAATACATTTCCAGTTGGTAGCATAATTTTGGGCATTGACTTTTCATAAAACTACACACTTGCACCAATATGGGCAATATTATAATTCAGTAAAAGTAGAAGTTCTCGTTCATATTGTCTATAAGCATGCACCTGATAGTACAAAAAAGGATCAATTTTTTTGAGAGAGCACCATTTCTATATGAGTGATAATAAATTTTTGAGTTTCTCTCCACAAAGGGCTCTTTTAACACATGTATCAACAACATTACATTCTCCTTTCCCATGTCCAGCCTCAAAAAAACTCCACAAATGTTGGATATTAGTTTTCTAATGTGTCATACTCAACCAATAAAATGTTCTAGCATTCTTGACCTACCTTGTGCAATTATCTGACCATATTAGATGTTGTGTCATCTGAATTTATCTCTCCCTTAAATTATCATAAAAGGTCTTAAAGCAATACTAAACAAACTCTGATGAGTGCAATTTATTATCACTCATATAGAAATGGTACTCCCTCAAAAAAAATGATCCTCTTCTATACTATCAGGTGCATGCTTATAGACAATATGAGCAAAAATTTCTACTTTCATTGAATTATAATATTTCCCATATTGGTGCAAGTGTGTAGTTCTCTGCAAAGTCAATGCCCAAAAGTATGCTACCAACTGGAAATGTATTCTTGAATATGGGAAATTACCCATCAATCCATCGAGAATTTTGAGAGTGTTTCACATATTTAGGTACGATCTTACTCTTGAATTCTTTCATATTTCCATGAACATTAACTTTTTCAGTAATTAGATTGCATCATCTTCCAACCTTTTCATCCTTTAATAGATACTCAATAGTTTTAAATCTATTTACATCAACTAATTTCTTTCCAAAATCAATTGAAATATTTTCATGCAAATATTAATCTAACAATGGAAGATTGCCACATATATCACATACACCAGAAACACATGCATTCAAAAGAAATAATTGCTCATTAGGTGGTTTATAAAATAAACCTAATATAAACTCCTTTATAGTTTGAGGTGGTATATTTATACCACATTCCTGCAACATTTTATTAGTATGCATGGTAGAACGTATACATCAAAATACATCATAATGGTAACGAATTTGAACATGAGTTTGTCAATAGCACGTGACTCTGTCCTTGTTAATTCTTACATACCATGGTTTGCATTTTTCAAAATATCTTTGACTAATGCTAATATCTCTTAACACCTTATTATTCAAATTTTTTTTGTAAAATTTAGTTTGAATCATGTTTAAAAGGTGTTTTTGATGAGGATCATGAATTTTTGAGCCAACTCTTAATTTCAGAACATCTCTGGCATTAGGTGATACACTTGTATTATCATGCCAAAAAATTTCAATCAAAGTTTTCACTTTACCATTAAGTTTCATGTCAGACCTCTGGAATCTACCACTAAAACTCCACAATTGGTTTGTCATATCACTTTCAAACTCAACTCTTCTCTTTACAGCTCGTGTCAAAGTTTTAAGATGGATATTAATATATCCACTTATCTTAGTCATCATTCTTTTATCAGAAGTTATTTTGTTTGCTAAGGTTGCTATTATTGCTTGTTGTGCCACATACCTATCTTTAGATTGACTTTTCTTTCCGATTGTATCAAAGGCGCTAGAAATAGTTGATACAACTTCTTTTAAAGACTCATCCTCCTTCTTGGGTTTGACATATATGCCTAACCTCTTCATCAATTTTCACATTTTAGTCATTTTTATTAGTTGTAACATTAGTTGACATTGAAACCCAAATTTTTTATTATAAAAATATTGTCTAAAAAATCTACTTGCATGTGTCCTAATATGTCTCCATGAAACCAAACCACGAAGATTGTCTACCACATTACTTTTAATTTGAAAATCTTCATTATTTTCATTATCATTCAAAGGGGTTTCTTTCTCAATTGGTGTTTCTACATCTACATCCACATTCTTGATTTTCAATTTTAATTGGTGTTTGATTTTCAATTTCAATTTATTTATAATTACTAATATTTGGTGTTTAATGTACAATTTATACTTATCTATTTTCAGGAAGAGAATATACATCATGCAAAGAGTATCTCGCTTGTAGAAAATCACCAATTTCTTTATCAGAAAAAATACGTGGCTATGAAGACATACCTGTATCTAAAACTGGATTAGAAGATGCACCTCAATTTGATTCTATTGTATTTTCTTCTTCGACCTCTACATCTATCATGGTGTCCTCAATGTTCTCCTCTTTTGAAACAATTATTTAACTCAATGGTCCAACATTATTCAGTTCTCAAATTCTTTTTCTTATTTCGCGTTGTCATTTTTCCTCCTCCCTATTTGTTGCAACCTTCTCAGCTATTAGAACCTATCTTTGCATCTTTCTATGTTGCTTTGATCTCATGAGATTGCACCAAATTTTGAATTCAAATGACTATTCTCATGTCAAATCCATAAAAAGAAAACAATATGGAATTTTTTATCTAACATTCCTTCTGTTGTTTTGAACAATCAAATAATCATTGGATAATCATTGAATCATTGGAATTTGTCTTCTGGGACTTTTTTTGCAGGAAACAAATATTTTAAAAATGGACACCCAATATTTAAAAACATGGGCATCCATTTATAAAATGGGCACTCATTCCTTAAAATTGGGCACCTAGTTCTTACTTAACAGTAAAAATGAAACGGGTGGGCCTGTTTTTTGAATTTAAAATAATGGGTGCTCATTTCATAGAATTTGGCATGGGAAACATCCCTCCGCTTTTGTTTTCAGTTTGAGATGGGCTTGGTAGGACCAATCCTATGCTTGGGCCTCCAAAATAATGGCTAAGGCATTGGAATCACAAATTTCTGCCTTGCCATAATTTTTTGAGGGCCTTCTCGATTAAATTTTTAGATAGAAGGAAAACCCACTAGAATTCTTACTGTAACAATTTCAAAAATGTAAATTTCATAGTGATATGATTAATTTTATTATTTTTTCATTATTTATTAATCAAAAGTGGTACCTAAACTTAAAATAGTGAGGTTCACTAAAATTTTAATAACCTTTTTATTTTTACATTTTTTGAAAAATAAAATATATGACATCAATCTATATATAATTTACTTGAAGATGAAAAAAGAATTTGAAAAAATGAAGTTTTCATCAATCTATGGTGGACGTACACTAGAGGTTTTACAGTCAATTAAAAATTAATAAAAAAAATTAAAAAAATCTCATCAATCTTTTGTGTCTTATGTATCTTTCCCTAGAAGGATTCACAAAAATTTCTTTATTTGGGTCAAAATATGGTGGTCGTACACGTGTGTGGTATGGTCCTCAAACATAAATTTTGAAAAGGTGGTTTTTAAACATGCATACTAAAATTCTATTTATACCATGTGGGTATTGAAAGAAATTACATATTTGAAAACTAGACTTTGAGCACTACATTTTCTATTAGTGAAGGTTTTTGAGATTCAATCTTTAAGCTCCTCAAATTTTGATATCAATTGAGAGAAATTTTGAAAAATAGGGAATACACTTCCACTTTTGCCTAAAAGTGGGACTCAATGTCTTGTAGCCACCCATTAGGAACAATTGACTTTTCCTACCCTATATGCCATGATTTGGAGATTAGTTGGTTTTTATATGATTTTCTATAGTGGTATTTGAATGGGGCTATCCATTGGTAGAGTGGCATTCTTGCATTTCTCTTGCTTATCTTGTAACCTATCCCATTATATGTTTGCACTTTGTTGGTACTTAGACCTTGGTGTCAAACCAAGAAAATATGCAATTAGATCATCATACGAAACTATATACTTTTTCTAAATTTTGGGGGTTGGTTCATCTTCAACAAAACCCTTGGAGAGTTGGCCATCACATTTCTAAGGTTATTCAGGTTTCTACATTATATTTCTAACTTTGGGTTTTACAAAAAAAAATCAAAACTCTTTTTTCCTATCTCACTTTGCAAAATCCCTAGGGATTTATCATTCATTCTACTCCATTATATAAAATTCAATCAAACAAGAGAATTTGTTAATTAAAAAGGAAACTCTTCTACCAAAAATAAGTTATTTCCTCAAAATGGTAATTTAGTTGATTTTTTAATACAATTATATGCAAATGTGTTCCTTCAATAATATTCATGGGATGATAATTCTCCAATGACTAATCAAAGCCATTTATTTTTTGGGATGTTAGTATATCATGCAAACATTCACATCAAGTACTTGTGTAAAAAAAACTAGATTTAGGAAACTACAATTGTTGAATAGAATTTTACTTTAAAAGTAATTTTTTAGTGTTAATTTTACAAATTTGGAAAATTTTATATGATAGACCCAAGGGAAGACATTATGTAGTTTTAAATAATAAGGGTATATAATTTCTAACAATACATGAGGCATGAACTTAACTTCCTAAATAGGTACACATTTTTTTGAATATGTACAGATGCATTCCTAGTGGAATTTGTTTGGTTGTATGGATTCCATAAATAGTGGACTCAACTTCTTTCACTTGCCAATTATGTTAAGGTGTTTATAAAATTGATAAATTATATTATCCTTAAAGGGTTATGTAAATCCATCCCTTCTTTATATTATACATTGATTAATAACTTGAAACATAAGCATTTGTTTTGCCCCTTCTTCCTACTTATATCCTTGGTATCTTTATTACTCAATGTGTGGCTCACTAGGGTTGATGCTCCATTACACAAATGCTTAATTCACTTAATTTAAAATTAAATCTATAGCAATGCCAGGAAAACCCTTCATGAAGAGTAATGTGATGGAGTTCTCTTTACTTGATGTTAAACCCTATAATAATTTGAAGACTTGACTTATACCCCCTAAACACTACGGGAAGATGATATTAGTCCTATGACTCTATCTAGAGTGCATAAGAAGGTTTTATTTATAGATAAGATCATCACTGATGATATGGATGTGGAAGATAACGTCTAGGTGCTTACTACAAGGGATAACATGAATTTAGTTGGAATAAATGATAATTGTTTCATTGGTCTCATAATTTATTAGAGAAAGGAGGGTCAATCTATACCAAGAAGAGAGAGAGAGAGAGAGAGAGAGAGAGAGAGAGAGAGAGAGAGAGAGAGAGAGAGAGAGAGAGAGAGAGAGAGAGAGAGAGAGAGAGAGAGAGAGAGAGAGAGAGAGAGAGAGAGAGAGAGA
>MU226316.1:4588545-4601642 GCA_018584345.1 Thuja plicata
TGGTTCTGATGCAGGAAGGCAGCTTGTTGATCCACAAAGATGAAATACAGGCTGCCAAATATGTTACAGAAAATCAAAGCTTTCTTGCTCCTGCAGAGTTAGATGACTTGAACAGTTTGTTGAACAATATGCAGATAAATGCAGTGCACCAAGGGAATGACAGCAACCCACCCCCTGCACAGAGCAGAGAAGATACAACAGAGACATCGGAGCATCCACAGGACAGCTCTTGGGCCCCAGAGAACAATGAAACCCTTCAATCTAGATGGGAATAGTATTGGAACAGATCTCTTTTATTGTATAAAGGAATATATTGTAATCAATATGTAATACCTACTCTGCTCAGGATAGTCTATAGATAGAATGTGTACCCACTCCCCCCAATTTTGTAAATGTAAATTTTATGGGGGTATTGGTTGTTCAGTTACTTGATCCATATGGTTAAATGTTGTTCTGTGCTAAACTATTTTAATAGAAAAAAGATTATATGCATAATAAATATATAATGGGCGGAGGAATTGCAAAAAAAAGTGTCGTATGTTGGTGTCTTTGATGATGAAACTGAATCATTAAGACTGCTGCTGCACTTATTTAAGCCTTGATGTCCCCGTGAATCATCAGCACTTGTTACAAATTAGAAATGGGAAACAGATCAGGTGTTGGTAAGGAATTGATGATATTGTTCTTGGTTGTAATGATTGTGGGAAGCACAAGAATGGTGGAAGCAATAGGCATAACATGCAACTGCAAATCAGATAAAGACTGCTTATTTGGCGACGTTTACTGTCAGCCTGGAATCTGCGATGGGGGTGTGAATGGCTTTTGTTGCGATCCAAGTCCTTTCGTCCCATGTTGTTAATAAGTCAATTCCCTTGATACTATTTCCAGTACTCTTCTCGCCTTTCTGTTTCTTCTTTTGCTACTACCATATGTCTAGTAGAATAATGTTGTATATATCATATACAACAAAGCTATGTGGCACGATATAAGAGAGTTTTAATCAATATTATGTATGCTTATTGAAACGACTGAATTATTGTTCATCTAGACTCTTAATATTGATGATTCTCAAATGGTACAGCTAATAACACACAAGCATTGTTCTTATAAGATGGAATGACTCTTTTATTAAATTATTGGTCGTTGCCTATATATAAGTAGGAGACTAATGTTTTCATATGATCAATAAAGCATTAGTCTTATTTTGATAACGTGCAGGTTTTCATTTTCTTATTTAGAAAATGTTTCTACTTTTCTATTTAGAAAATGATGAGAAGTTCTAAAAATAATAACACATGTATCAATAGTCGATCATACATGTATTAATAGTCGATCATTTTTTAACTTTTTTGATTGGTAATTGGCTCATTTGTGCACCACTATTGGGACATTTCATAGCACTACTGGGACATTTGGCCACAAGTACTGGGATTTTTGAGTGAACGGCTATTCGTGCAAGAACATAGCGGGTATCAGGGAGCACTTTGAAATGACCATTTTTTTACCACTCTGTGTTCGACAGTCTAGAGAGATCTATGAATACCCAGAAGCTGTAACATTAGCTTTAAGCAGTTAACTCACATACGGCATTGAAATCCGACATAGGGCTTGAGATCTGTAGATGCGTGAAGTTAGGATGTGCGGCTACTAGATCCTTTCCCCTAGCAAAAAGGGGCCAAAAAAAAATGTTAAAACAGAATTTATGAAGTCTACACATGGTTTACATGATGAAAGACATGGACAATTTTTGGTTCAAACATGTGTGGGCATGGGCAATTTCTGCTACACCAATAAAATTTGGCTATCATGCTCTTCTTTGATTTTGTTTCTACACAGCTCGTTTTGGTTCCTCTTTGTTGTGGCTTCGGCTATAATGTGTGCTTCTAAAGGGTATTGTCGTGCGCGCTGTGAGATTTTAGATAATGTGGGTTTGCCTTTCCTATTCAATGCACGCCTTTTGATTGAGATTTCTATATTGCATTCATATTTGCCTATGTATCATTTGTTTACACATGTTAAAAATAGAGATAAAAATTACATGCTAGAATTTGTGTATAAGTTTGTTTGTGAGTTCAGTATTAGCATAACATAGTTTTCAGCAACTTGATAAAAAGTAGATTAGCATTTTATCTTTAAAATTGGATGCAATCACAAAACTGCCATGTATCTGCAGCTTCAATTATCTGGTAATATGACAATATACTTTGATGTGATTTGGTTCAATTTTATACGAATTGATTTGGTGTTTTGATATTTGTAGGACTTCTCCTCTATGACTCTTTCTTCGAGGAAAGAGAGATATAGATTACCTGTTTAATGTTCATTGCGAGATTTTCTACTCTTAGTTGATATTCATGAGTCAATCGTCCAGCTTCTACTTCATCTAATTAAATCTCTTTAGCATATTGACAAGCTTCAAAATTATGAATTCATTGAAACTTAAGATCTAAGATCTTTTAAATACATAAATACTGGCTAAATTCAATAAAAATGTATCACCCGTTGATCTCCATTTGAAGTTTAAAAGCTTACCTCGTGATAAATTTAGAACTCACATGGAACTAGCTAGTGAAAAACTTCAAATTTGATCCTCTCCAAGTGATGGTTTTCCACTAATTTAGTAATTTTATCTTTACCATCATTCTTTGGAAAGGAAAACTACAAAAAACTATCCAAGCTCTACACATGTTCTTGAGCGACTATTTGCAATGCTCTTGTATACATGTGCCTTCGAAAGGTTTGTGTAGACACCGTCAAAAAGCAGATCGAGGCAAACCTTTGAAAGCCAAAGAAGTAAGTGATTTGCATTTGGCTTTAAATTTTGGATTGTTTCTCTGCTCTGATGACAATCTTATTCTTAACTTCAGTGAGGATTTCGGAATATCAGTGCTAGAGAAGGTTTTGGATTGTAACCTGAGCATTCTAGCATTCTATATTTTTCATTCAAATCAGATGAAGAGGAAATAATCTTCTCCATGATGGCAATTATATAAATGCCCACTACAACATTGACTACTCTAATATTTCTATTCTTTTGGGAAAATGCAGGACGGGTTCTAGCTGCATGGCACCTTTTGTTTCGCATCATTTTAACATTGAATTGTTTTATCTTTCAATTGTTAACTTTAATTTTTGTTGTAAATTCGAAAAAGTTTCTATTGCTATCCTAAATTATCATCATAGTCAATTTTAAATATTTATTCGATTTATGGTTGAAATCATTGAATGTATAATTGAAGAATGTTTTCTATAAAAGTATTTGTTTAGGTTCCAATTTTATTGTACTACTTTTTAAATATGTGTGACATTGTTGGGTGGTAGAAATGAAGAAATTTTTTTGTTTGTTATAGTATCTCGGAGGTGCTTTAGTGTACCACAAACCTAGTAATTAGCCTTGACGTAGGTTTTATAAGGCATGAGGATAGCCTAAGTGCTTTGGAGGTGTTTTAGTGTACCACAAACCTTGTAAGTAGCCTTGTAGGTTTTATAAGCCATTAGGATAGCCTAAATGCTTCCCTAAGTATCTTGCTAGGCAAATTATCTTATATAATTACCTTTTAAGAAATATATTTATCATGTTGAAATTGGGAATCATATGTAGGGCCTTGCATTCTACCTATTACAAGATGAATTATTTTTCTTTATATTGAAGTTGACCTCTCTTAACCACTCTATACACTAGCAAGGAATAGCTCTATATGAACATGATTTTAAGAATCTTGTCATTTACTATAATATGTTGATTAATTGTTCCAATTGAGGTTTAAAATATATAGTATGCATATCTAGTATCAAAACTACATTTGAGAGGTTTATGCTATATATACACATATAACTATGCATAGAAGGATACACAAAGAATATACTAAAAACTGCCATAAACATTGCACCTAATCTGTATCTTTTCAACATTATAAGTGTAATATGTGAAAAATTAACATTATAGAGCTATGGTTGTAGAGGAGGCATGTTTGAAAGCTTCTATATTTAATATTTTTTGACGACATTCGATTATTTATATTACTGCCATAAATATTGAATTCTAGTTACTAACATCTCATTTGGGCTTCTAGAGGATAAAGAACACTTTTTATTTAAACATAATTCTACTTGTTTATTAGTATAACCATGAAACATTAAACAAAGTCAGTTATTCTGAAATATTTATGGTTTTGAAGTTCATACAAGGAACATAAAGAGTGAAAATAGTGAGTAAACTAGGAATGCAATAAGTTTATAAAACATTCAACAACACTACTCAAACAAACATCTAGATTAAACAAAAGAAGACACAAGATACCAAAAGAGCCTAAGAATGTGCAAACCTTCTTAAGCTATGAAGCCTCCTTTATGTGTGGATTTGTCCAAGATTGGATGTGTGCTCAAATGTTGGTGCTCAAGCTTCAAAGGGATTGGCTTTGGGAAGATTTTGGCATTATAAAGATATGTTGGATGCTTTTTGATTCTCAATTTGGCATGATAACAATGCTTTGATGGTGGATGAAGATGGAAGAGTGAAGGGCTCAATTTATAGGCAAATGGAGGGTCAAGATGCAAACTTGAGGAAGGGTCAAGATTCATTTGAGAGAGAGCACATGGATTGTGCTTTCTCAAACGCCTCTCATTGTGACAAGTGTCACAAGGAGAGAGGTTTGGAAGAATGGGGGAATGTGACCATTTTGAGAGATGTGAGAGGGGACAAAGATGTAAGAGATGGATGGAGTATGTAAGAGGGATGTAAGAGCATTTAAGGAAGACTTAAATGCATATGGTTGGGGATTTTCAAGGGATGTGACATGAGAGTTGACTTTGGGATTGGGGTTGAGTTCTTAATCCTTGGATTATGATTGTGCACATGCTTAAGGGGTGATTAGGCTTAGGTTTAGGAGACAAGTGGGGTGATTAGGAAGATGTGATGGGAGGAGAGAGAATGAGTGGAGGGGTTAATTAGTTAATTGTGGTTGATTAACTAATAAGGAAGGGTTAGTATGTGTGAATGGGTTGGGTTGAGTTGGGACCATGGGTTAAGTGGTTGAGCAAGGTTAGTTTAGGGGTTAAAGTTAGGAGTCATGTGCTCAAATTGAATTAAATGGAATATTTAATTCACAAAAGGGATAAAGGGGAATTTATGAATTAAGTATTTAACAAATAAATATATTTATTCAACTTAATAGAGGAAAGGGGATTTAATTAATTATCAGACTATGGGTTGTCATTTGATAATTAATTGGACTATAGCTAATTAGTTGAATTAATTGAGCCAGGGGATAACATAAATTAATCAAATAAGATATAATTATTTAATCAATAATGTTCTAGGAAGGCACTAAATTTAATTAAATCTATTAAATCAAATTTAGGTGTCTACATTTTGCCCCTCTTCGACATAGGGTTACAATAACGCTATTTTGAAGATGTTTTAAAATAATAGACGACGTGAAGACATGACTTAGGCAACTAGGTTGCCCCAGGATGATGGAGAGAAGTAGAATTTGGTAGGGTGATGCCCCCTCGAGAGGGCGGCAGGGAAAAATAGCGAAGCCCTGGCGGCGTCTCAAAAAGAACGCAAAAAGTGACAGAGAATAAAGGGAAAGGCTGAGGGGTAAAGAGGTGCGGGAATTGGTTAGAATATGGTAAAAATGTGGTCTAGAAGACATGTGGAGGGGATGGAGGCTTCCAGGGGCGAAAAGGAAAGGTCCAGGGAAGGATATATATGGCTAGAAGGACGGCGAAATAAGTTTATTGTACATTTTGAGCTTATAGATTCCTTCATAATTTTGAGCTCTGCAATCTGACAAGGTGATGGCTAAGAGGGGGCGACCGAGGCATCGAATGGACGTGATGCGCAGCGTACGATGGCATCAGGTACTGGACAGATAGGTAGGCTCAAAAAACTGGCTCCATGTTTTTGTTTGTTTTACTTTTTGTGGGTTTTAGAGAGTTGAAAATGCATTCCCGCAAATGGATCCCCAGCGGGAAGGCCATCGGGTCCAGTGGGAACGCATTCCCGCGAGATGTTAGTTTGGGTAGGGTGGATTAAGAGATTTCTTGCGGGAATGCAAAATGGGGTTGGGGGTTAAATTTATCGTGGGACTGCATGCCCGCAAGGTTTTTTCACGGGAACACATTCCCGGAGTGAAAAGCAATGGGAGGGGGGAAAATGAAGCAGTCCCGCGAGGGACCGAAGGGGTTAGGTGGTGATGACATCATGTCACGGGAATGCGTTCCTGTGACACAGGTGGAAATTATCTGGAACGCATTCCTGCGGTATGGAGAATGCGGGCTAGGGCTAGATTTGCGTAATAAGATAGAAAAACATGAGGGGGGGAAGAAAAATGTGGGATTTAGGTGTTAGGAAGGACTAGAAGGACTGATGAGTGCTTGGTTTGTATGTGCAGCAGTCTGTCAATCGACTGGCATCATAGGAGAGACAGGTTGCCATGCTACAGGAAGTAAAGCACTTCACACCAGCGGAGTGCGCTCAGGGAGACGCAATTGGCTTGGGATACATAGCACACATGCCCCATAGGTGGGTGTACATGGCAATGGTAATGGCTTTTTGCGAGCGATGGTGATCGAAGATAGCATCATTCCATCTCCCGATAGGGGAGATGAAGATCACGCTGGAGGATGTATACCGGATATTCAGGTTTCCCATCCAAGGGACGAAGGTGGTAGCACCACACGTGACACAAACTGAGGCCCTTAGAGCTTTGGTTGGGCAGGGGGCCGCACTTCCACTTCCTTTGCGGCATGGTCAGATTGCGCTAGACTGACATCTGGACGCGTATCCAGCACGTCAAGTATACCTTTTTGTGTGTGGACTGGTATTGGGGTACATTGCCCCAGACACGGGAGGGACTGGCATTACACTCAACCTGATCCCTTTGATCATGCGGATCATAGATGCAGGGGTACCTACAGCGTGGGGGACATTGATGTTAGCAGAGATCTACCGGGATCTCCACTAGATAGTCTATCATGGTGGTGGAGGTCACGGGAGGAGTATTGGGTGTACCACCCTATTCCAGGTTTGGCATGGGAGCACATAGTCGTGCTTAGAGCGATAGGGAGGAGCGCATGACAGATGAAGCATCCTGTGGTATACAACTAGGGGTAGCCATTGACATATCATGACACATATGATACAGACTATTGGAGGGTGGTGATTAATGAGATCTGAGATGGGATCACTCTAAGGCCCTACAGACAGGTGGGACCATGGGCAGGGGACCAGTTACAGTTACCGTACACCATGACACCCATATTCCTGACAGGGCGATGAGACTACATAGTGGAGTAGTATCGTCCAAACAGAGTGGCGAGATAGTTTGGATTTATGCAGGGGGTATAGGATCCTACGAGATGGTACCAGCGAGGGACCCAGGAGAGGATCTCAGAGTTTGTGCAGAGATTAGACAGGGAGGGGTTACAGGCAGCTTGGTGGGGTATTTAACCCGTCCATTGGGATTGGCAGGGGGCCAGCAGATGCAGGCAGTACTCAGGAGTACAGGGGTGCTTTTAGGAGATCGCATACTGTGGGGAGTTCGTGGTTACCTCCAGAGTCAGATAGAGTTGGGAGGGCGACAGCCTTAGCGGAGATTAGGAGGAGGAGGGGGCAGGTGAGGCCCTTACCAATGGTAGTTCCTCGGAGATGGGTGTCGATGGAAGGTGGGAAAGGAGAGGCGGAGAGGGGAGAGGAGAGAGGGGAGGAGGAGAGAGGAGAGGAGGAGAGAGGAGAGGGGGAGTAGGATGTTAGTGGAGAGGAGGCTATGGAGGTGGACGGGAGGGATCAGGAGGTGATGTTTCTGCATGACATAGAGGGGCCTAGAGAGAGGGGGGATCATCATCAGGCAATCCAAGAGATTCTTTGGCATAGAGATTGAGGTCGCTAGAGCTTATACAGGCAGCAACTAGCCAAAAGATGCGAGACAATCTGGGGGAGAGAGAGGCGGTGATGGTGGAGAGGGACACTCTAAGGGTGGAGAGGGATGCAGTGACGATGGAGAGGGATATTCTGAGGGTGGAGAGGGATGCGGTGATGGGGGAGAGGGATCAGGCCCAGGCGGATATCCGGCCTTAGGAGACAGGTGGTGGAGCTGACCGGGGAGGTGGGGGAGCTGAGAGGGCAGTTGGATGTCGCATAGGCACAGGCAGGGGAGATGATGGGGGGTGGACTTTCCCTGATGGAGGAGTGGGATAGACTAGCGATGGAGAGAGATGGATTAAGGGTGGAGAGAGACAGATTACATCAGGAGAGTGATGAGTCACTGGTGGCGATTGGGAGGATGGAGGCAAAGGTAGTTGTGATTGGCGTGGGTGGTGTGGCACGATTTATTAGAGAGATAATGGGGCTTAGAGAGTAGGTAGGGTGGTAGAGGGCCAGATACCATGCTGTAGTACCACCAGCTCAAAGGGAGCACTATAGATCGACTAGGGGGTCAGTGGTGTTTGGAGGAGGGGGGTCTGTACCCAGGGTGGCAGGACATAGCCAGAGGACGAGGCATAGCTGGCGGATAGGACAGAGCCAGTGCCATAGTCAATCAGGAGGGGGATCATTCCATATGCAGGATGTAGAGAGCTTAGATATAGGAGCCTCTAGACAGGTTCAGGATACAAGTACATGTATAGGTACCAAGTCCGCAGGGGACACCTTTAGACGCCTCAGGAATACAGGCAGGGGTCCAGGGTTCTCACTGTTTTCATAGCAGGCCCAAGAAGGAGTTACATACTCATTGGGGAACATACAGGTACCTATTGCTAGCGATGATGAGGATATAGGGATGAAGGATGCTGATGAGCAGCCTCCTACGAGGGGGCCAGAGGGACAGTGATGCATCACTATGTTGTGCATGTATTTTTGTTGGGACGTAGAGTCCCTTTTGTGTATGTATATGTATATGAGACACTATCAATGGACATTGTGGACTTTATTCTTTCATTATGTATATGATACAGAGTGTTTTGGCCGACATGCATGCATTTTGAGTTGTTTTTCATAATTATGGATGGATGATATATGTTATATGAGGCATATGTGGGACCGACACGTGGGTGATGTAGGATGTGATGCATATGTATGACATGTTGCTTATGCAGGATGTATTATGCTTTTATATGATGTGTTGATGATGCAGGGTGGATGATGTTTATATGATGTACTGACGTGTGTGGATGTAGGATGTGATGATGCTTTTTTCTTATGATGTATGTAATGTATATGCTGATGTTTAATGAAATGTAATGTGTATGTAAACAAAAATAAATACGATGTGAATGCAATATGAATCTAAAATGAATCTTAACAATGTAAGGCGTAAAAGGAATTTAATGATGAATGAACTATGCAAAACTAAAATGATTAACAATGCAGGATTAAAATGAGTCTAAAATGAATTAACTATGCAAGATTAAAATGAATCTAAAATGAACTAACTATGAAAGACTAAAGTGAACCTAAGATAAACTAACAATGCAAGACTAAAGTGAACCTAAGATGAACTAACAATGCAAGATTAAAATGAATTTATGATGAACTAATGAATCTAAATGAATCTTAACAATGCAAGACTAAAATGAATTTCATATGAACTAATGAATCTAAATGAATCTTAACAATGTAAGACTAAAATGAATTTAAGATGAATTAACAATGCAAGATTAAAATGAATTTATGATGAACTAATGAATCTAAATGAATCTTAACAATGCAAGGCGTAAAAGGAATCTAAATGGAAATGACTTAATGTAGAGGAGACATGAATGATATGCAATGCAATGATGGATGGAATGCAATGATGGATGGATGAAAAAGTGAAAATGGAAAAAGGGGATGGATAAGCACGTGCACAATCAGAATTTAGGGAGTAGGGGAGGGTAGGTGATGGGGGGTTCTCAAGTTTGCATCAGGGATGAAAGATTTTAGGTGTGTGTAGGATCATGAGGGATGGGGGTTAGGTGATCGCGGGGAGGTAGGATTGATTGTAGGATGGGATTGCTTTGTTTGATAGGATTTGTTTTGAGGATAGGATTTTTTTGTTGGGGATATGATGGGGGGGATAGGTGATCCTTGGAGCTTGAGCAAGGGGTATTTCGCAATCGAATACTACCATGTAGTTTGAGAACTTAGTTTGATGTAGCAATGTTAGAGACCATGCCAAGGTTACTACGAATGCAGGGCCTTATCACCGTTGTTGCAGAGGAGTGACACAACAAAAATGCAGGGGTTGCCCCAGCATCACACATGAGGCCTGGAAGAGCCATGGTGGAAATGATGTTGAAGAAGCCCACAAAAAATGAAACTTCCCAAGTGCAGTATGTGAACCCAGATGGATTTCATACATGCAAGGGTTGTATCCGACTAACTCACAGGTAGAAAACAAAAAATATCAAGTTCCCTATTGCAGGTGCATTCATTTGCAGCATACCATGATATGAAGAATCGTGGCAACCTTGAGGAGGAGAACAACTAAGAGAATCAGGAATTATAAGCAAGAACCAAAATCAAATTTCAAGATCAAAATTCAACCACAAGACGCATTTTTCCAGAGAGGTCAAACGATACAGGATGCTAATGGGATTTAGGTCATACATGAGGAAGGATGCATCCTGCAAGGACCTGTTGATGGAGGAGATGTCAAATGGGTAACCGATGGCAAAAATATGCACTGGGGTTTGATTGTTGAATCAAGATTCTCTCAAACAGGACTTGCCAGAGCGCAGGATTCTAAGTGTAATTGGATCACATTCTGCAAGGAGATTGACCAAGGACGCGAGATATGTATAAGCGGGACCAGACACAAGACTAGACTAACACATACGAGATATTTACAAGACGTAAAATACTTGAAGCTCGGGGATTGGGATAGGATGACATATGTACAATGAAGATTGAAGATTATATACATGATGATATGTACAAAACCTCAGGACATAGGATAGGGGGATTGTTACGAACTGATGCGTGCGATGAGGGAACACCCAGGGAATATGGGCAGTGATTAGGCTAAGGTGGATGGGATGAGGGAGATGGAGGGGAATGAGATTTTGATAGATAATGTTACGGTCCTCTATGTGTGACGCATGATTGCCAGGTTTTCACCACACATACTTGTCCAAGGCGCTTGATTGCCAAGTTTTCACCATTGGACAATTTATTTCTCTTTACTTTTTTTATCTTTTTTATTTTTATTTTATTTTTTTTGGTGTCATCAAGGCATCTTTTTACCAGATTTTCAACAAGACAATGATTTTTTGAGGACTTTTTATACTTTTTATGGATTTTTTCATATGACTGGAATGAATAACCAGTTGTCGGGCATAGAAGCGCCTGAGATGAATGATTTTGATAGGATCATTCAGGGGTTCCCCTTCGAGAGTAGATAGCTGATATGCCCCAGAACTAAAGCATGCAGTGACAACATAGGGACCTTACCAAGTAACCTCAAATTTACCTTTCTTTTCTCGATCTATACCCACTTTTTGATTTTCCTTTAGTACTAAATCGTCCACCTGGAATTGGCGCGGGTGGATTTTCTTGTTGTAACTTCTCTTGAGCCTTTTTTGATAAACGACCAGGTGGTCATAGGCTTGCTGAGGTTTCTCATCTAGTATATCCAATTGTGTGAGCCTGGCTACTATGTAGTCTTCATCATTGATGAGGCCTCTTAGTGATACTTGGAGTGATGGTATTTTGACCTCAATTGGTAAGACAACTTCAGCATCATAAACAAGGGAGTATGGGGTGGTGCATGTCGGAGTACGGTAGGAAGTGTGGTATGCCTAGAGGGCGGGGTTGATTTGGAGGTGCCAGTCACGACCAGTATCATTGACAACCTTCTTTAGGATTTTGAGGATAGTTTTGTTGGTTGCCTCAGCTTGGTCGTTACCTTGAGGAAAATATGGACTGGAAAAGCGGTGATGGATGTGTAGGCGGGCACACAAATCGCTGACGTGTTGATTTTCAAATGGTGTTCCATGATCTGTGAAGATAGTGGAGGGGATGCCAAAGCGGCAGACGATGTGATAGAGGATGAATTTTGAGATCTGGACACCTGTGGTGAGGGTGAGTGGAATTGCTTCAACCCACTTTGTAAAATACTCTGTTGTTGTTATTATGTATTTGTGTCCTTCGGAATAGAGGGGAGCGATATGAGGATAATATAAAAAATCTACTTTGTTTTGGATACATAATTATAGTTCATGAAAGACTGGAATGTATTAGACCTTCTAGACAATGCATTCTCTTCTTGAAGCTTGATTTGTATAAAATATGAGGATACTTAAAATCTACTTTGTTTTGGAATACATAATTATAGTTCATGAAAGACTGGAAAGTATTAGACCTTCTAGACAATGCATTCTCTTCTTGAAGCTTGATTTGTAGAAATATTATAATTTGTTTGAGTCGCCTTTAAACTTTGTCTTTCCCTAAGGTCTCAGAATTGGGGACTTTTCATTCTTATATAAAAACTTATTTTATACTGCACTAGCTTAAATCCCTTTTATCAATGAGAGAACTTTAGGTAGATTTGGAGTTCTTCAAATCCATCAATCAAGGTTTCCTTCTACTACTTTCTTTTATTTGTTATTTGTGGAAAATTTTATCTATCTTTGCCAATAAAGCTTGAAAATGGACTGTGAAAGGTATTTCTATTAATTGTACATGCCAATATCATATAATGAGTACTTTGCTAATGCTTATGGAGAGTCAATACTCCTAGGAAATCTATGACATGTTTTGATACCTTTCGCAAGACTAAATTGAAATATTTTTTATAAAAATGAAATAATACGGGAAATTGGTAAAATTAATTGGAACCCCCTTTAGTATAAATTGTATATTTGCATCAAAGTGTTTAAGCTAGGGTCATTTTATATGATAATATTTCCAAGCTCTTACATGATTTCCTTGAGGCTAGTGGAAAAGAGAATTCATGATTCCATAGAGTGGTGTATATTTTTTTATTTTTTATTTTTACAATCAAAGATTTATACTAAATGACTGACTTTAGAGAATAATTTAACTCTTCTAATAAATTTTTCCTGCCTTCGAGCAAGGAGTACGGGGTAGTCTCATATTGTTGTCACCATATATA
>MU226316.1:4608757-4659770 GCA_018584345.1 Thuja plicata
CCAAAATGTTGATTGCAAGATTCATGGTAGATAGGAGTGCAATTGATTAATGTTTTGTCAAATGCATTATGTTATTTAACATTTATTTTACATGTGTTTATTTGAAAGACTTCATTGTTGTGATGTTAGAATAACTAAACCTCTGATCTGGTTTTCAATTTCCTTCATTCATACATGTGGCATGCCCACTGAGACAACCTTTGATCCTTTATAGATTTGATTGTCATTTGATTAATGTTATTATTTTTGTGTTACACCATGTTTTAATAGATCTAAAAGTACTTTGTATGCTTTGTTTATAATCCTTGCAGTCAATGTAATGAAATCTCTTTACATCATTCTATTAAATAATTAATGTTCCTTGCATTTCTATTAAAAGAAGTTCAACGTTATTTCTTTACAGTGTTTAAAAAGTTTAGCATATCTTATTTACATTGTAGTTCAATGTACTTGGTTTACATTGTTCAAACAGTTCAATATGCTTTGTTTATGCTTGTATATTCCTTTGATGCATTTTATCAAATAGTTTAATGTTCTTTAGTTTATGCTTTGGTATTTTCTTGAGACATTAAGTGAAATAGCTTGTGTGCATCCTTTGTTTCTACACTTCATGTTGGCATTTAGGCAAACAACTAACATGCTTCACACACATTCTGTAATCAAATTGTGACATCCCAGAGGCACTATTTGAAATATAAATCTTTCCCAATACATCCAATCTATGCATATCCTACAAATATCCTTAAAATATTCATGTGTATTTTATTCTTTGTGCTTCCACGGTACATTCTCCCTACTTGGCTCAAGCATAAAGAGCATTGAAATCATTACATTCTATGAGAGAAAATCTCTTTGAGTCTCTCTGTCAAATCTAAATAATCTGAGTGGAATCTCCCTAAACTGAGCTACATACTTGTAGGCCTTCCCAAGATGGTCCTTTTTTACTTCACGGATCTTTGATATCTCTCACGAGGTCTGAGATATGGATGTCCAAATATCGCTACCCAATTTGGCAAAGTGCACCTTGGGAACACTCCGGTCTGACATGCACCAGAACATTTTTGATGCTATGCGAGCGAAAAAAGGTCTCCCCTTATGTTTACCCGGTCAACTGGAGCCGATGGAGCTAACGGTTTGGTCCCACAACGAACGGTTTGAAAGATGCACCATTGAGCAACTTTCAACTGAGCAACAATACAACTTTTTGCACCAACCGAGATCGGGTCGCCAAATGGAATCCAAGTGGAATCTCCCAGAACTGAGCTACACACTTGTAGGTCTTCCCAAGATGGTCCTTGTGAAATTCATATATATTTTATATCTCTCACGAGGTCCGAGATATGGATCTCCAAAAATTATTGCCCAATTTGGCTTAGTGCACCTTGGGAACACTTCGGTCTGACATGCGTCGAAACATTTTTGATGTTGCACGAGCGAAGAAAGGTATCCCCTACTATTTACCCATCCAACTAGAGTCGATGGAGCTGACAGTTTGGTCCCACGATGAATAGTTTGAAAGATGCACCATTGAGCAACTTTCAACTGATCAACAATGCAACTTTTTGCACCAACCGAGATCGGGTTGCCAAATGGAATCCGAGTGGAATCTCCCAGAATTGAGCTACATGCTTGTAGGCCTTCCCAATACAATTATTTTGCACTTCATGGATCTTTGATATCTATCATGAGGTCTGAGATATGGATCTCCAAAAATCGCTGCCCAATTTGGCTTAGTGCACCTTGAGAACACTTCAGTCCGACATGCGCCAGAACGTTCTTGATGCTATGTGAGAAAAAAAAAAAGGTTTCCCCTAGTATTTACCTGGCCAACTAGAGCTCATGGATCTGACTATTTGGTCCCACAATGAACATTTCTTGATGCTCTCAAATTGTTAGTGGAATCAAAAATGGAGAAATGATGTTCTCTAATGTGCCCCAAGGTATCCCAAGTTTTATATTGGTGGAGTTCAAGGTTTTAAGGTTACTTCCTTCATTAAGTGCCCTAATTAGCCCGTCCAAGCCAAAGTGAGGGTTCCTAAGTTAGAGGATTTGTCCAATATTTCAAGACTTGTCCTTTTGGGAAAAGTGTTGCCCCAACTAGTACTTTTTGATCATACAATTAATTTCCAAGGACCTTTGGGATATTTAGAAGTAAAACTAGAAAAGGTGTTCTATACGGATGAATTTTTCATGTAATTTTGTGAATTTTTGCAATTGTACGGATCTATATGAATGAATGAGGGCTTGAGACCAATTGGAGAAGTTGAGGATTGGAAATAAATTTCATTTACAACTGGTTTGGGCTCCTGAAGAATTAAGGCTACACCAATGGAGATGGTCCATTGATATCTTCATGATGCAAAAGGTTTAAGGTTATAGGTTTTACATTGGAAATCGGTCTTAAATACATTTGGAAGGACTCCAAATGCTTCATTACTTCTCATCAAAAAGGAAAAGGGAGTGTTGTAATCCTTGTTTGCCCCAAAGAGTGGTTTGGATTATTTTTAGTGTTAAGGGTAAGGAAGTTCGTATATGTAATGTCTATGCTACAAATGACCATCGTGATAGAACTAAAAATGACCACCGACTTAGTACTACATTGTTTTTATACTATGTGGGATTCATAGGTGAATGATTGAACACATCTTTGCTCAAACAAACCACAATTTATTTAAATCAAATACTTTACTGCTTTGAACACATTCAACAAAGCCTTATATTTTATTGTGCAAGAATTTATAAGACATCTTATCTAACACATTTGAAACAAAGCCTTAAGATTTTTTTGTCAAATATTTGCATTCTTGCATTTATTTCATCATTATACAAGTTTGACTGTACATACCACCTTTCATACAAAATCGTTGTATATAATTGATACAATATATTATGAATAAATATATCAATGTTATCAAAAGTCCAAGATATAGAATTTCTCAAAATCTTAGATACACAAGTATCTATCAAAATTTTAAGTGTCATTTCTGCTCCTTGTAATGAGCCTGCCTGGCTCTTCTTTGTAACTCAAACCAAAATTCACTTGCGAGATAATATAACTAAACTTCTCTTTCAAAACAAATTTAATAAGTTTTTTTTGCAAACTTTTCCAATATTTAAAACCAAAAACAAATTCACTAGGAAAGATTTATCACTTGGAATACAATTACCAAACTATGTCATGTAATATAGCACTACAATTCTCCCCATTAACCATTAAACATAAATTGGAATTGAAAGTGAAACTACCTTATAATGTTTATTGATGCATGTTGGTCACGCGATTTCCTATGACAGCCGCGGCATGCATTTGTTCTTTGTTGTTATTGATCTGAGTCTATGCATGAGCTTGTAATGTGGCTAGATTCTCCTAACGGTAGCCACGGTTAGGAAGGAAGACACCTCAACCAGATTTCAATTATCCTTCTTCCCCCGTGATGCAACACTTATTTGAGTTCACACGTAGCTTGCTACTTCACGTCACTCAATCAATCATGTAGTCACTTCACAACAATGTGAATCATTACACAATTCACCAGACTTGAATCCAATTCAAAGTGTGGAAGACTTGATCAAATTTCAAATTTGATAAGCTCAGTAATTTATCCAAACGCTCACCAGTTTCTCCAAACACAGTTTTTTATAAAAGCATAGAATAATAACATGAATTCCAGAATTAATTGCACTTCTTAGTGTGCCAATTAATTATCAACAAACTCCTCAGATAACAATCTCCATTATAAATCCAATTCTCTCCTTAGCTACAAAAATATAGTAGAGAGATCTTGCAATTGTTTACCTCAGCACAATTGCAGCAGAGAAGAACTCAGAAACCCTTATACTTCACCAAGGACACAATTCAAAAATTCTAGCATAGAGCCACAAAGTCAAAAGTTTTATCAAATAATCGAATGCCAATCCCAATGAAATTAGCTCATATTTATAATCCATCCTTGGCCACGGTTTCCCAAAAAGAGCTTCAGTTCACAGCTCTTTTAATTATCAACTTCTAAAACATTATTATAATAAAGTATTATAACAATATGACTTTAATTATTAATTAATAATTAATTAATTAATAAATAAATATGAGCTCGTGCAATAAATCCAACATCCGCTGCAGGTGACGACTAACTGCTAGAGCCATCCACTGCACTGCCAAAAATAGACTTACTAAAAATAGTAATTCCCCAACCAAAGAACTGCACAACCTAAATATAGTCTGGAGCACTGACCACTGCTGATACTGCCCTGCCAGAAATAGAAATTGACCAAGCTGACTTACTAAAAATAGTAAGTCTAGACTTACTAAAAATAGCAAGTCTTCCAACTGGGACCCTCAAAACCAAGCGTCAACTCACGAGCGTCATGATAATGATCTGCCAATACCTGCTATAATTTAAGACATCATAGTCCTCCCTCCCAAAGATTGCTTGTCCTTAATAAATCGAGTATCTCACTAGAACCTCCACCTAGATCCCATAAGAAGCACGTGACATCCCTGCCATCCCAAAAGCAACTGTAAACCCATGACATCAGCAGCACCAGTAACATAACATGTATCATAACCCCAAGTGCCTGTGCTGATGAAGTGAAGATCTGGACATCACCAGAAGATGAATCAATAGGAGAACTCATCATAATAAACTTCACTCACTCTCCCCAGCCATCCTGCAACCAATCCATCTTAGGTACAGACCAAATCTACACCTGATGTAAATCCTGAACATGTGAGTCAAATATGAGGTTATAAACACTCATCACAGTATAGACTCGATCCCAATTACGATCATCTCTATCCTCATCCTCATGTTGTTGTGATAACTCCTCCATCTCATCCATGTAAACCCACATGTCACGGTTTACTACCCCTTTCGGCCTCAAAGCACAAGCATGACCTTTAGAGAAAGGCTCCTTGCACCAAAATAAAATTTGTCTCCTCCTCAGGTCCTCTCTGGAAGTATAGTCAAATATCCCCTTTGACTTACCCTTGTCCTCAACAATAGGTGGAGAATCCTCATCAACAGATGGAGGACCAGATGACTTAGGGGCACCCTTTCTCTGAGATGATGACTCAAGATCTCAGGCCTTCTTCATCGTCTCCTGTAAAGTGGGTGGGTCCAAACTTCAAAGACTTAACCCATCCATGGAGTGGCTCTGCTAACCCTCCAAAAAATAACATCACTCTCCTCCGCTCAGAAATGTCATACACCATAACTGATAGATGTTGAAACTCACTAATGAAAGCCCTAGTCGTCTATTGTAACTATGCCAACTCTCTGAACTAGACCTTCGGGTCCTTCCTGTCAAAATGCTCAATCAACCGGTCTACAAAATCCTGATAAATAGTAATCTGGTCATGGTACCACCAATCATGTGTAGTCCCATCTAAATTCAAAACTACAAATCTAATGGCGTCCTCCTCAGTCATAGGACACAGTGTGAGTTAGGTGTCAATATTATGGATCCAAGCTCTAGCAGTGACCCAACAGTTGTCATCCAAATGTACTAGCATCATCTTGCTAGCCACGTGTCTCAAATCATTCTGCCCCATCCTCTCTCTAACTTGTGTTGGCCTTCCCCTTGAATGCTCTTGTTCCTGTGTCAAATATATGTCAAAGTTCAAATTTTGCTTCAAGGCTTGAGGAAGGGCATCCCACTCAGCATAGTGAGTGACTATATCATCGGCAAAGGTGACATCCTCAACATCAGTGTTGATTGCATCAGCCTTCAGTCTCACAAATCTGGGCCCCTGGGGTCTAAACAAATCTCCCCTATTGTCTGCCCTATCTTCTCTATCATATCTCAGGGCTCTATGCTCATTATCCTTGTGCCTATCATTAACCTATGATGTATGTGATGCAACAGAGGTATCATGTGATCTCTCCCTACTCTGATCCCTCAGAAGTACGATCTGTCTCAATGTGTCAGAAAGCTCATGTAATACATCAGCTACATGATGTTGGCCTGCTGCTAGGTTCCTGAAGGTCTCCCTAGCCGCTCTGTCTATATCTGCTTCAGTAGGAGTTGTGGGTCATCTAGTACCTGTAGAACCACCTAGATTATTAGCATCACCACCAAGCACTATGCCAAATTGAATATCTACATCCCCTTCATTTGGTGGGAGTGAATAACCTCTCCGGTGGTAATGCCTATCGAGAATAAATCTCCTATCATCTACCGTAATTGAATTACCAAATAATAACAATAAAGAATGAACTTGATTTCCTGCAAGCTGGTAGGAAACTGCTCTGATACCACTGTAATGAGCCTGCCTGGCTCTTCTTTGCAACTCAAACCAAAATTCAATTTGCGAGATAATATAATTAAACTTCTCTTTCAAAACAAATTTAATAAATTTTTTTTGCAAACTTTTCCAATATTTAAAACCAAAAACAAATTCACTAGGAAAGATTTATCACTTGGAATACAATTACCAAACTATGTCATGTAATATAGCACTATAGGTCTCCCCATTAACCATTAATCATTAATCGTAATTGAAAGTGAAACTACCTTATATTGTTTATTGATGCATGTTGGTCATGCGATTTCCTATGATAGTCGTGGCATGTATTTGTTCTTTATTGTTACTGATCTGAGTCCATGCATTAGCTTGCAATGTGGCTAGAGTCTCCTAATGGCAGCCACAGTTAGGAAGGAAGACACCACAGCCAAATTTTAATTCTCCTTCTTCCCCCGTGATGCAACACTTATTTGAGTTCACCCACATCTTGCTACTTCACGTCACTCAATCAATCATGCAGATACTTCTCAACAATGTGAATCATTACACAATTCACCAGACATGAATTCGATTCAAAGTGTGGAAGACTTGATCAAATTTCCAATTCGATAAGCTCAGTATTTTATCCAAACGCTCACTAGTTTCTCCAAACATAGTTTTTTATAAAAGAATAGAATAATAACATGAATTCTATAATTAATTTCACTTCTCAGTGTACCAATTAATTATCAACAAACTCCTCAGATAACAATCTCCGGTATAAATTCAATTCTTTCCTTAGCTACAGAAATACAGTACAGAGATATTGCAATTGTTTACCTCAGCACAATTGCAGCAGAGAAGAACTCAGAAACCCTTATACTTTAGCAAGGGCACAATTTAGAAATTCTGGCACACAGCCACAAATTCAAAAGTTTAATCAAAGAATCGAATGCCAATCCCAATGAAATGAGCTCATATTTATAATCCATCCTTGGCCACAATTTCCCAAAAAGAGCTTCAATTCACTGCTCTTTTAATTATCAACTTCTAAAACATTATTTAATAAAGTATTATAACAATATGACTTTAATTATTAATTAATAAATATGAGCTCGTGCAATAAATCCAATGTACACTATAGATGACAACTAACTGCCAGAGCCACCCACTGTACTGCCAAAAATGGAAATTGCCAAAAATAGACTTACTAAAAATAGTAAGTCCCCAGCGAAAGAATTGCGCAACCTAAATATAGTTGGAGCACTGACCACTACTAATACATCCCTACCAAAAATAGAAACTAACCAAACTGACTTACTAAAAATAGTAATTCCAGACTTAATAAAAATAGCAAGTCTGCCAACTGGGACCCTCAAAACCAGGCGTCAACTCACAAGGGTCGCGATAATGAGCTGACAAAGCCACTGCCAATACCTGCTAAAATTGGGGATATCACACTCCTAAAGTGTATAATTTTAACACATGGTACTCGATGACATCTACATTCCAATCCTTGCATTCGGAAGACACAAGAAAAAAATAAGTTTATAGGTTGACAAAAATATTATGAATGTATAAGTAACTAAACGAACCAAAGAACATGACTAGCCAATGCATAGTGAATTTTACCATCATAAAAGATCTAGGCTAATCAAATGCACACCTCAATCTCCAATATCTATCATATATGTATCCAACTGCACTTACAATCCACATACAAAACCAAGTTTATTGGCTCAAACAAATAAAGTAGAAAACTACAATGAATGTATTGAACGTAACTGTAATGAACATGGAAAACCTTGCAGTGAGTTGCACTTACCTACTGAAGTGTGCCTGAAGGGTCATCTCTCTAATTGAGGGTACTCAATATTGCTTCATGATTAGCAGTACTAATAGTCCAATGTTCCTTTGTCTTTGGTTTTCTTTGATGTTTCGACACCTTAACATTGGCTGCTATAACAAGGTGTGAATACATGAGAATGGTTTTGTGCTTCTCGTAGTCTTCAAATACAGGAATAGCATTATTTCTAATCATGTATGTGTGAAACCATGATCCTACAACAACATGTGATCCTATTTGATATGTGAACATATCATCATCTATCATCGATTGTGCAATTTTCTGCTTTCCTTATACACAACGTGCTAACCAGTAATCCGATCTCTCATTATTCCCCTGTGGTTCAACCAATGCAAAAACATGTCCTGGTTGTAGAAGATCTGAACGATGATCATAGTCAAGTGAACAATCCATGTCATAATTTATTACAGAGAGTGTGATGGATAAAGGAGTTAGACAATGTGGAACCCATGTATCAACCCACTCACTTAACTCACACTGAAGACACCTCGAACAAAAACAAGCCAACTCTCGTGTCCAAATGGTCCATGTACTAGCATCTGAGCTTTGAAATGAATGCATTTTTTAAGAATCTTTCACGGTTTGACAAACCAACCTATCTCCAATTGTACCCAACTCAACCAACAAAAATAATTTGTGTACCGTTAAATCAAGAGTCCCCCCTGTGACAATGTTGAAGTACACCAATCAACAATAGAACGAGCATCAAGGAGTTATGCACCTGAAATCCTCAATTGCTCCTTAAATAGAGATCTCTTTACACATGCACTTGCTCCATCATGCTCCCATTTTCCATGACCAGCCTCAAAAAAACTCCAAATATGAGGTTCACCTCTCTCTACATGGATTCTACATAACCAATAAAACATACAAGCATTTCTGAATTGACCTATGCAATTATCTAACCAAATGAGATGTCTATCCATAGAAATATCATTTACCCACACCCACTCAAAATAATTCTCAAAGCAATGTTGTACATACTCGTGAGAGTGAGATCTATCATCACTCATATAAAAATGGTATTCTCTGATTATCTTTTGGTCATCTTATGTACTATCATGGGAATGTATATATGTTATGTGCACAAAACTAGCAATCTGAATAGAATTGTAATATTGAGCTTGCAACTTGTTTTGGGACTGCAATGTATAGTTCTCTACAAAGTCAATGAGTGATATAATAGTGCCAATCAGGAAAGTGTCCTTACAAATCTTGAATTGTAATTGTCCTTACAAATCCTAAATTGTTGATCCAACCACTGAGACCTGTGACTATGCCTTGCATACTTGTAAAAAAGATTCTTCCTAAAATCTAAAATAAAATTAGCTTCATTGCATTCTTTTGTAACCAACTCACATCTTGAGCCTTCACCTCCACTTTTCAATGTATATTTAACAGTTTCATATACTTTTTTTGGACAATTATCTTTCCAAAATCATGTTCGCAACCCTCATGAAAATATGAAACAAACTTCACTGGCCAACCACACTCTGAGCACTTATCATTTAAGCAATCTTGTCTATAAAAGAAACATCCATCGTCTCTAGGACATAAAAAAAATGATCTAGCAATTCTCTTGATGATTTTGGAAGAGCAATTGCACCACAGTCCTCCAACATTTCACTAGTATGCAAAGTAAAATGAATGGATCGTAACAATTCATGATGCATTGAAAACTCCACATGAAATTTGCAACAACAAGTATTTTGAATCTTAAGAGGCGCACATAAAAAGGCTTGAATTCTTCAAAATCTCTTTGTGATATTTGCAATGTTGGATGTGTCTCACAAAAATTTTTGAACAACATTGTTTGACTCAACTCCAAATAATGTCTTGGATGTGGGGTGCAATCTCGAATGCCAATTCTCAACTTCAAGGCATCCTTCACATTTGGTGACACTCTTGAGTTATCTTGCCAAAATAATTGAATTTGATCATTCACACCATCGGTAAGATTTTATCACAACATGGAAGTTTCCCTCCATTAGCCCATGTATCATTTTGAAGAGGATCATCAAGTCTTTCTCTTCTTGCAAGTGCCCTATCCAAAGTTTACGATTTAGGTTCAAGTCAACACAAGTTTGTCTCATAAAACGAGCCTTTCTCAAATGATGACTTACTAAGGAGGTTTTAATAACCCTCATATCAACTCTCTTTTATTTTTCCTTGGTAGTCTTCCCAATGGAATTGAGAGCACTAAAAATATTTCTCACAATAATAGCATTCCTCTTCTTTTTCTTGTTCACACTAATCTTCAATTTGGCTAGAATAGGTCTCATCTTTTGCATCTTTAACAACTGCAAAAAAACAATTGACATTGCTCAACCAATGTCTTGTGGCTAAAAAATTGATCAAAAAGTTTTGAAACCCACAACCGAACGGTTCTTTCTGGTCGCTTGCCATCGAAATTGCTCATTATATTCTCATCAATTTCAAGTAAGCATTTTGTTGTTCTTGAAGGTCTCAAATTTGAAGTTTGTCTTTCTTCCTCTAAGGGACTTCATTTCTCATATAATTTAGAGATGTGTAACACTGATTTGGTTCTTGTGCACCATTATCATTGTCAATTCCTTCATATTTGATGAGTGGATTGTCATTGTCAATGTCCACACTTCCATTGTCCACATCTACGTGTTCATTTTCAAAACCTACATTTTCATCTTCAATCCCTACATTCTCATTTTCAATATTATTGTCATAAATCATTTCAAATTTATGTTCTTCTTCACTTGAAACTGCATTTAAGGGTGGGCCTATGCCTACATCTTCATTAATATTTAACATACCTTGTCTCTTGTTCCGATGGGAAACCCTGTCCATTTATCTATACACTTCAATCTCTTCATTTGTGAGCTTCCTCTTCCGTTTATAATTTTGACGACTACTACTCCCCATGGTGAGACCAAAAAGGTGATGCAAAAACCTTTGATAATATAGAGATTCTAACAAAAAGGGTGATAAAAGTGTTTTTTGTCTTTCACAACTAATTTCCTGTGATATTCTCTGTAGAAAAATGTGCTTCTCAGACATGGACCCAGAGAATCAATTTTTGCTTTTGGACACCAGTAAAGCATATTGAATATTAGATAATATCAGATATCTGATATTATCGGACATCAAATATTATCATATATCTGATATCTCCCACCCAAATTTGGCTTGAACCTTTTCATTTTCATCCTATTTTGAATTTGTATTTTACTTTTCATTACTATTATATTTTAACAATATTAATATTACATTAATATTTATATTTATATTTATATTTATTTTATTTTTTCAAAAAAGGTGGCAGAGCCACTTGATATATTAATATTAATAAAAACGGGTTCAAAGAGCTCCCGGAGAAAAGAACCAGAAAGAAAAACTCTGATCATTGCTCATATAAATAACAAAAATAAAGAAGTTTGAAACTATGCCAACCCCTGCTAGTCATAGCTAGTTACAATGAGATTCCCACTACAAAGCCCAAATCCTATGCTACTACATAGGCCCATAGGTAGTACATTAGCCCTTAGGCAAAATTCATCTGAACCATTTACAACAGCCCGTAGGCAAACAAATATTAAATTAATATTAATATTCTAAATAAATATTAATATTTTAAATAAATATTAATATTATATTAATTATTAATATTAATTTATTATATAAATATTCTCTCTCTCGCCCCCCCTCCCTAGGTATTATTGTTATAATATAAATATTAATAAATAATTAATACTAATATTATACTATTATACAATAGAGAAATAAATAATAATATAATACTAATTTATATAATACAATACTAATATTTAAATAATTATATAATACTAATGCTATTACCATCTAACATTAATATTAAAAACAAATGAAATTTATAATATAAAATCATAAAATTGAAAAGAGCGTTGAAATCGAAATGTTGAATTTGGGCAGGAGTTATCGGATATTCGATATTATCGGATATCCGATTAGGCTTGGTTTTTGCTTTGGGCTTTGGCTTTGCAATGCCAAACGTGGATGGTCAACCCAAATGACGTGTTCACCATATTTCCTCTGATCTCCAGACTTTGACCATGCAGTTGACGACCTTTTTTCACCCAAAATTGATGAAACAAAAAGGGTTTCTTAAAGACATTATCAGCTTTCCATCAATATAATTGCTGTCAGAATTTGAGTTCAGTAAGTAATTATAACTTGTTTTCTAATTGAGTTATCTCTAAATTCCTGATTGACGGACTGATTGAAAAACAACTATAACTTTCAAACGGTTTAACCTTTTTGAAATCTGAAATATGTGTCACATTCTATGCTTTGCCTACTATAAGAAAGAAAATTGCAATTTTGTATAGTTTAGAATTAGTTAACGTGGTCAGACACGAGAGTTTTTTCTTATTTTGAATAAGTTGTAGCCGAATATTCATAATTAATTATTTATTTGGTAAAAAATTACACAAAAATATGTGTCACATCCGGGCATGACTCTACTACTTATATCTAGAATCTTGTGAAAATATATCATCAATTGATTGTGATTAAGGTGGTCAGACATACACGTACTTTTTATCTTTTTCCTAAAATTTACGTACTATTGCATTAAAATCTAAAATATTGAATAATTAGATTAATTTTTTTCAAACAAGGGCTATTAGTTTAGAAACTACATTCAATTTTTTATAGATTTTGTTCTTACAACTTTTTCGCATAAGGTTGATAAGATATTCAACTTTTTACGTCAAGTTGACTAACCCTGATTTTCTAATTTTTCATTGCCACTTAAGGCCATAGCTTGGTATACCATGATCCTGCACATACCCTTATGTAAACATAATTCTACTTGTTTATTAGTATAACCATGAAATATTATACAAACTTGGTTATTCTCAAATATTCAAGGTTTTGAAGTTCATACAAGGAAAATAAAACTAGTTTTAAAGGTAAATTTATAAAAACATAAAATTAGAGAAGAGCAATTTTTTTACGAGTTAAACTCAAAATGTGTACATATAACTATGACTCATAATTTGAATTTGGAGAGTGGATGTGAGAAGGAGGTGAGAGTTTGAACATAGAGAGTGGAAGTGAGACTTTAAATTTGGTAAAGGGGGAAATGGATGCAACTCGAATGGTTCGGGCCTAGAGGAGAATGTGGATGTTGGTGAGGATTCTAAGCCTCCTATAGAGTCCATACCTTCTAGGATCCCCATTGACAATCTTGTGATGGATGGTCTGGTGGGGTTGGCCTCCTCTGTTGTCTCCAAAGACAAGACTAATAATCATGGGTATCAAGTGGAGAACCAAAAGTAGAAGGAACTATTGTGTGCCAAACTAAAAGGTAAGGTTATCTCCCATGTTTCACAAAGTGTTGACCCTATCTCTAAGACTTCTTCTGTCTCTGTCCTTGATTGTTTAGTGGAGAATGATATTGTGTCTATGAGATTTCTATTAATAGGCAAGTTTGTTGGTCCTCATCCCAATATTGAGATAGTCCAAGTATGGGTAGCCTGCAAATGGAAAAGTAAGGGGTAAATTGATGTTCTTGCAATGGGAAAAGGTTTATTTCTCTTTTACGTTCACTTGTGAAGAGGATTTACTTTCTATCTTGGACGGTGATGCTTGGATGCTTGGTAAGTCTTCCCTAGCACTTAAGAAATGGGAATCTAGATTTTACCCCCTAGATTGAGTCTATGAATTTTATCTGGTCTAGGTGAGGACCCCAAGTTTTCCTTTGGAATTTTGGGATGAATAAATTCTTAGGGCATTGGTATCTTGTTTTGGGGAGCTATTGTTTTTGGATTCCATGATGGCCACTAGGAAATGGTTTTTTAATGCACATATTTGTGTTAATATTAAGCAATCAATAGATTTGCATGGGTAAGTTACCATTAATTCCAAACTAGGTGTGTATTCACAAGATATTGAGTTTGAATCAACTTCTTTTGCATACTTTTATTGTAAAAAAATTAGACATTGGGAAAAGGGTTGTCCTCGGAAATAGTCAAAGGAGAAAACCTCAAAGAAAGTCTAGAGGAATAAAAGTGACAACCCTAAGGCTATTGAATTTTCTTTGCAAGTAGAAGCCCATGAGTATGATAGAGATTCTAATAACCAGGCTTCTCTTGATTTGGTCCCAATAAAATTTGACATTTGTGGTTCCCATCCTATAGGGCCTAAGATTAATTTGACGATGAATCTTATAAATTTCCCAGGAGTAGATATTGAGCCTCATCATGCAGATCTCATTGTTTTACCGAAGTCTATTGTAGATAACTCTATGGGAGATGATGAGAATTAGTCCCAACAATGAAGTGATAATACACTATCAGAGAGAGATAATATGGTTAGTGGGGAACTGTTGGAACAATAGGGAACATGTGTTGAGATCAAAGAAAACTTTAGTGGTGATTATTCGCCATTTGGAAAATGTCGCATGTCGGGGACCCCAGAATTGGTGAATATTTTTCACATATTGGATTGACCCTATCGCCCGAGATTTATTAATATTGGGTCCAAAGCCCGGGCCCATTGCCCATCGGTTTATTTAATTTTTCCATTTCTTACACATTATCGCCAATGGAATATAAAATTTGGTCCCCATAAATTTAAAACATTCGCATATAATTTCTAAGCGACCCCAAATCGATGACCTATATTCACCTGGCATTTTATGGATGTGTGTCTCTAATCGACATAATTAATCCAACTTTATTAATCATGCGAAGGTATTAGACGACCCATAATCACCTCAGAAGTAACAAAATATGTGTTATAATTACACGGGCTTCGCCAAATATTTGTATACCTAATACCTCCCGCTGAATTTGCCAAATAAGGATTAGTATAAAAATATTTTGATATCTCTATGACATCTTTATATTTGATCGATGGCAAAGTTTCAGACTATTGAGTGCAACTGTATACTTCATTGGCAAGTCGCAACTACATTCCTGCATTTTAATTTGAGGCAAAGGTAAGTGATACTTATTCTATGACTCTGTGATTTTGAGTTTATTTACATTATTTTGGAATAGGTCTGCAAAAATGGGGTTTCTTTCCCCTTTCGGCCCAAAATACACCACACGTCGTTGATATGTGCTCATCGAACAATCGGTGGCACTATCGCACTATCATGGGTCCCATTATTTCAGAATAGGTTTGCAAAAATGGGGTTTATTTTCCCTTTTGGCCTGAAATACACCGCACGTCATTAATCTGTGCTCATCGAATGGTCGCTGGCACTGTCACACTATCGCGGGTCCCATTAACTTTTGGCTTGTCATTTGATGTCACTAGGACATGTGTGAGTATCACTTAATCATTTTAAATTACAACTTCAACTTATTAGTTACTACATTTAATAAATGTTATTAAATGTTTAGTTTTACAGTGTAGTTCGATTTAGATTTTAATTCAATTATTTCTATCTTATAATCACAAATCGATATGACACATTGGCAAATTAAAAATAGAAACTTGTTCTAGACTGATAAAGAAACTTAATTGTTTAGTCTTCAGATTTAAAATGGAAGTACTAATCCATCACTTAAGCATATACTTAAATGTCTAATACACAGGTAAAGCAACTAATTAAAATATGGTAATCACAGAGAAGTCTAAGATTCATTTTTTGTACCCATAAAAAGAAAATTGAAATGAATTTGGAAAAATTTATTTTTTTTTTTCATAAAATTACATCGTACAGTAAAAATAGAAACCTACTAGGCAACTTCTTATCGATATTAAAAAAAGTGAAACTTAGCATGTCCATTATCAAAAGACTAGGGTAACGGGAATGGGTAACCAGTAAACTAGGGAATCAGGGATCTTCATCTTCCCTTTCATCTAAGTAGAATTTTCCAGAGAGGATAATCACTGAGAATTCATCAACCCATGTGTAGTCTGACTCGTCGAATTCATCAAGGTAAAACCATTTGCGGATAGAATCCCTCCCAAGCCATGCCCATTTCCTGTGTCACGTTAGTTTCTTGTCATTGAGGTTCAACAGAAAGGATTTTCTGGCCACATTTCTGCCCTGCACCAATAGCTTGTGTTTATCTCTTGGCCAAGGGATCCCCACCCCCAATTCCACAAAAACAACAACATTGACATCGTCCTTCAGGAATTTCTCTTTAAAAACCTTCCTCAACAGCATCAACATATCCACCTTCTGTCCTCCGAGGTCGAGGAGAGACACAAAAAACTGGGACGTAATGTCCGTGTAGATGTGGTATCTGTCAACATTCTCAAGGAACTCTTGACCCAATAACATCAACACAGCAAAATTTATAAAAGTGTCGCTACCAAACTCCCTACAAATGGAAGTGAGGATTTCTCCTGAGACATTGCCCAAAAAGGACCTCTGGTCATCTGAGGATGTGCATCTCAAACGAATTGGTGTATTCATCTTTAATTTTTGAAAGCCTAAAGACCTAAAAACCTAAACCTTAACCAGAGGCAAAATTTCTACCACCGGCAGCTCTGACTCTTAATCTATCAAAAGCAAAATGAAGAAGAAAGAAACCAGATTGTCTATAAATAGCCTCGACTGCTTGATTGATAGTAGTGATCACGAATACTTAGCAATTAATAATTATTCTTTCTTTAATCATATTTAATGCAATTTTCATAAATACATTATGCGTATTATGTGTGTGAGAGATTTAAATCGAGTGTCCTTAATCTTTTATATCTAAATGCAAATCTTTCCCATAAATGCATGTGTACTATTGACAGTTAAAGATGGCAGTTAAAGAATGTCATTGACAAGGCATTTATTTATTTTCAAGTTACGAGTTACAAGTTGCAATTGCACTATCCACTATCCACATCAACAAATAACCAGTAGTAATCAACGATCATGGTTACGGTGCACTTTTTAAGGCTTGATATGTGTCATCATTCTGGTGACTTCCTGCAGAAGTTGATTTCCTTCCAAAATTTAGCTTGAAATTAAATTTCAGGCATTGATCTAGGATGATCAAATGGTCTCAAATAATACATTTAACAATATCTAATTAGGTTATGTGTCCACTGTGTGATCAGTTATATTCGCAACAAATAAAAGTGATATTTGTTAGACTTTACATTAATTACAATGTTACATGTCATTATTCCCGTGACTTCTTGGAAAACTTTGTTTCCTTCATGAAATTGGGCCGAAATTAAACTTCAGCCATTGATCTAGGATAATCAAACATTCTCAAATAATACATTTAATATTAGTTGGCGTTGGCCCACATGATGCATTGACGAGTCTCATCTTTTGAAAATTGCTAAATAAAATATTTAATTTTCCCATAATTAACGATAGATTAGCCAATAAAATAAATATATTTTCAAACGACACATAAAAATCGCCAGTACAAATATTTTTCTTACCTTCACAAGAAAATAATTCACCTCATATATTATATATTTTCCCCCACATTAATTTATAATTTGCCAGGATTTTATGGAATTTTCATTCAGTGGGGAAAAAATTGCCTACGCCTTTATATTATTTTGCTAATTTGGAAAAAAAATTTGCCATCATCAATAAAAATTTTCCCCTAAATTAATGTACGATTCGCCAGTATTTTACACTTTTTCCTAGGAGGGGGTTTCTTAAATTTATCCCTGGTTGAGATTGAGGTGCCTTTCATGGTGGTCAACTCTAAATCTAGGCCTAAAACCACACCATCAACGCCTATTGTTAAAACAATAAAAAGATTGAAGGTGGATTATGGAGTGGAATCCAAAGGGGTGGGTAGTCTAACATACATTCAATCTCATGATAAAAAAATAAAATTTGATGTTTCATATGGATTGCAAAGGAATCTTTTGGATATGGGCCTCTCTAGCTCCCCTCCCTTCTTGAAATGAAGATCATATCATGGAAATTTTGGGGGTTAAACCATCCCCATAAAGATGCTCTTTTATCAAACTTGATAAGGGAGCATCAACTAGTTATATTTCATATACAAGAAACTAAAATGCTTTGTTGGGATAATGGAAAGGATGTGTACTGAGAGGGGAGGGGTGAATCAGTACCCTTATAAAAAAATTCAATGAAATCTTGTAAACTCTGCTCTTTATTAACTGATTGAGTATATTTGCATATATAGTATCAATGTTGAAATGTAAATGCATGTAAAGTAAACAATACACATACATACAATCAAATGCTCATGACACTAGTATTTTGGTATCGCAAAAACCCCCTGTTAGAAGGTAAAAACTGTGGTGGGGATGAGACCCACAAAACTTCACTGCTGCAGAAATAAAGTTAGCATGTTAAAGCTTTACAAAATTGATCACTTCTTTTGATCTTACCCTATTAGGAGTAACAATAAGATTGATTAGAACTACCTCGTGAGAGAATTTTGCAACACAATCTATGTGTGCACTCGGTTAAGATATTTATAATAAGACTGTTAAGTCTACTCTGTTAAGAGATTTAGGAGTCTATTACAATTGTTAGAGAGTAACAAAAATTTGATCTGAAACATATACAATTTCAATATTGCTGATACATATCTATTAAGTTCATAAAAATATATCACCTCAATGTGAGTGATAATACCTTCTGCTCTGTTCTGCTCAGTAGCCTTTCCTTAGTTTTATAAATTGATTTCTGCAATGTTGTCTCTTTCTGATAATCCCTTGTCTGATCTCTGATGTCTTAGTATCGCAGCTACTTGATCATTTCTTGATCAACATACAATTCAAAATTTGACATCTATACATTTACATATCAAATGATATGACCTAATTAGGGTTTAATAATTACATCCTTATCCTAAGATCAACGGTGTACAAAATTTACCTTGATCATCTACACATAGGAGACATAAAAAATTAATTTTGTATATCCGTAATTAATGTCCTCCTCGATTGTGTAAACCATTATCTAGGTCGACTAAAAATTTGTTACATAGATTAATGTGTCATAACAAACTTTTAGGTGGTCTCTATTCCACTCGGTTATGTTGTCTCTCGGTGCTCGGTGTTGTCTGTGTATCTTAGTTATACTGGTGTTCGGTTATGTTATGTATCTCAGTGTTGTCTTTTGTTCGATGTAGTCTATTTACTCGGTAATCACTGTGATAGACTCTGTGCGTGATTAGTGCTCTCGGTTAACTCTGCACTTCGATGATTAAACTGACTGTCTTGTTTGTGACTCTGTTACCAACTGTCCATTATGTCTGCTTGATAACTAATGACAACTTCAATGTGCAATTGGAGTAAAATTCTCCCCCTTTGGCATTAGTATCAAAAACTTAGTACTGTACATAATGATATACATAGTGACTCCCCCTTTGTACATGCTCCCCATTTGTATATACTTGGTATATGTATATGAATTCATGCAGATGATTATAGTATCCCCCTTTTACTATACATATATACATATATTTCCCCCTTTTTTTAAATTAATGAAAAAAGGAGTATAACTTACAGTTTATCAAAAATATTGGGATGGGCATTCTTGAGAGTTTCCAAAAATTTATCCCAGCCTTCCTTCAAATGCTCAAGGGTGAGTAGCTCTAGAATTAGCTGAGCATGCATATCTTATATGCTCTTTGTGACTGATAATTCTGGGGTGGAAATGAGATTCTTTGTCGGTGTCACATGTTTTTTCATCATGACCAAATACGGTAGTAACATCACCTGGAGCTTGGTTACTTGTTCTTTGAGTTGTTCTTCTTCTTTTTGTAGTTTGATTCTTAACCGCTTGTTCTAAAGTACCTTAGTATAATGCATGTTTCTTGGTTGATAGACTCTATGCACTATTCTTTAGATCTTGATCTATTTGATTTATTTTTTCACTAATATCGGTAGTGAATTGACCTAATGTGCATAATTGTTGTAGAATAGTAATGCCTTATGATATGATAGTTTCTAAACCATTTACTAATCCTGATAAAGTTACCTTAAGTATTGTCACTGCTTGGCCGATCTTCTCTGTAACTTTATATTGGATCTTCTTCTTTGATCTTTCTTCTAGTTTTTGCTCGGCATCAATATCAAGATGGTCAATTGCCTCCATGAGCAGTTCATTTTGTTCCCGTATGGGGGTTTGTTCATCAATGTTGATATCTAGTACAACTTGCATTAAGATATATTTTTCTTTCTCTAGCACTTGAGAACTCTTTGATTCTAGTCTAAGCTTGTCTTTTGTTTCCTTTCTGATGCAAATTTCACCATATTTCTTCAGTGTTTATGGATCAATTGTCTTTGGATCACAATCAGGAATCTCTATAATCTCATCCATTGTAAACATGTCCTTGTTTCCTTTATTCTTCTTCATCTTCTTCTTACCTTGACCACTTGATGATGGTGATAGTACTAAATCTACCAAAGACTTTTGCTCGATTTTTTACTTTGATTGCTTGGTACTTGGTGTGATACCTTGGTGAGGTGCCTTGGTAGCTGGTCTTGTGTCTGTAGTAGATGTATCTACTATCTTTTTAGGATTTTCTTTGTTACCTTCACCTTTATCCTCTGCAGCATCAGTGGTATCCTTAGGTGTATCACCTTGTGTCATCCCACCACTAAGCTCAGTCTCTTTACCGTGATCTTCACCCTTATCTTCAATTGTATATGTTGCTTGCTCGGTTGACTTTTGTTGTGCTTCAATATCAATCTCAATTGCTTTGACCAAAATAGGTAACTAGACAGGTACATTTTCTTGGGCGACCTGTGATGTATCTTGCTCATCAATAGTCTCAGTTTCTCCAATTGTCTTGTCTTCATTGGCTTTATCATTCGGATCTCCTTCGGTTACATCAGTTATAGTAATATTTGGGTGACCTAAATTAGTCAATATCTTAGGAATACCATCTAATACATTATCAACTATTGCATCATCAACTATTATAGGTTTTGTGCTCAATTTAATAGATGCAACAACATTTACTTGCTCGGTATCCTGGATGTCCTTGGTTGGGTTCAACAATTCATTCCAAATTTTGGTGCTCTCAATATCCACTTACTTCATATTACCTTGTAGGATATTCAGTTTTCTTTATTTCTTCAAAAATTTCTTGGCATATTGCCTCATTATATTATGATTTTTCTCAACTATGCACTCATCTTTTATAAGTGTGAGAGCTGCTTCTCTCATCTATTTCTCGGTTTGGAGTGAATATGTCCATCTTGATGATATTTTATCATCTAGTTATGATAGAATAGAAGTAGAAAACTCAACTGGACCTTGTTTAAAGTTAATCATTGTACCTATGATTTCTTCTTCTAGTTTGTCTTTGTGCTCGGTAATTAGATCATAATAGGCTTGTATCTTCTGATGAGCTAACTGTCTGGTAGTCTTCATTGTCTCTGCAATCTCATCAATTGGTTGTGATGGCTTATTTTGTACAACCTTAAATTGTTCTGGATTATCATCATAATCATCCTTGTCATCTTTTTTTCACACATATTTCCTCTTTTGTCTTGGTATAGTAGTAGTAGTACCCTTCTTCTTTCTTGTCTGGTATGTAAATTTCAATGAGGGTCTGGTTATTTTTGCTACACCTTTCTTTAAAGGTGGTGAATCCTTAGTCACTGACTGTGAGCTGGTCTTTGATGGTGATTCAATATTTGTGCTCTTGATTTGTTTGGCCTTAGGTGCCTTAATTGGTTATATATCTGACTTGGCATCATCAGTATCATATTCTGGTTCTAATTCTTTACCGACTGAGGTCTGCTCCTCAGTTTCCTCTCCAGACTTGTTCAATTCTTCATCGGTTATGGCAAGTTTCCTCTTCAAGGTTTTGACAATCTTTGTCTTTTTCCTTCCCAATTATTGTACTTGTAATTGAACTAATATTTGGGTCTTTGTCTCTTCATAGGTTCCAAATCTCATGATAGATTTGTCAATAGGCTCATTTAACAATTTCTCAATAGCATAAGATGCAACATCAATGTCTAACTCATATTCCATTGGAGGTAGCCATGCAGTCCTGGGATTTGCTGCTTTGATTAATGTTGTATTTGTATCTACTATGAAACAAATATCATCTTTGTATTTTTCTACTATTTGTGTAGGAATCTGGGATCTCTTCGCCATCCTAGCTTTGAACTTAGAGAAATACTCATTCATTACAGGTTCAAAGTTCTTTCCTAGACTTGTAATCATTTCATCAATTTGGACTATAACCAGCCTATCTATCTTCCACTTAAATTTACTGATTGATGGAAAGAAATTTATCATGTAGAAGAATATGCAAAGTATTAATGAACCGAACTTACATGTATTTGACTTTGCCAATCTGATGGTTCTCATGTTTTCTCCTAACTGCCTCTACAACAACTCAGAAAGATCAAGTTGTAGACCTTTCTTGACTATCTTACAGGCTATATACACATCTACACATGGTATGATGTTAGGTCTGCTAGACTAGAATATCTTATACCCAATGGCATAAGCACTGAATCTCAGTTCAGGATCATCCATACAATTAATCTTCAATACTCTACTATCCCACTCGGCTAATGTAAGCTTTTCCAACTTAGTTCTCGGTAGGTGTCTTAGGGATTTGGTTTTTTCTGAGATAGGGTATCCAATAACTGCATGAATGACATCACTGGTTATCTTCTTAGGTTCATCTAGCCATAGCTTTCCTTCGTGTACTTTGCTTAGTATAATGTGGATCCATTCATTGCGAAAGACCTTCGAAAAATATAGGGCATTGGTTAACCCTTTAACCTCTAAGTGTTTATGTTCATCATTCAATTTTCTATCTGTGCACAATGATTGGTAAGTAGGCATAAGTTCAAAATCTCTAATTTCACCAATCTTGCAATGAATGTATGCATGCACATCTTGCACTAGCAAAACCCTAGGCAGGATGGAAAAAAATGCACCTTTATCATCTGGTTGTGCTACAACATGTGGGTGAATCTTGTAATTTGGTTATATGCAGGTGGAGTTCTTCACTAAAATAACCTTCTTATCCTTATTCATTTTCGCTTTCATTGTTTGTGATGAAGATGCCATATTTTCTATTTTAGGGCTTCCGTAAAATGTGCTCAAATAACTCGGTAAGTGAATGCTTAGTAACTACTTTTTCTAATTTCTTCAAAGCCTCCTCAAAAGAAACGCCAAATGTAGTGATGTAATCCATGTATATTTCCATACAATCGTGTGATATGCCAGCAAAAATGTTGATTACAGCTCTTTGGAAAGTAGTTGATGCATTACATAAGCCAAAAGGTAACACATGATATGCATATTTTCCCCAAGGACATGTAAATGTGGTCTTCTCCTTATCCTCTAGAGCAATGCTAATCTAGTTATAATCAATGTATCCATCTAGAAAGGAGAAGTACTTCTTTCCAACTAAAGTATCTAGAACTTGATCAATAAATGGCAATGGAAAATGGTCTTTCTTTGTGGCATTATTCAATTCCCTATAATCTACACAGATTCTCCATTTACCCCCCTTTTTAGGCACTATGACCAAAGGTGATACCCATTTACTATCAGAGATTGGATATATAAAACCAGCATCCAGCAATTTTTGCAACTCAATTTTGACTATTTCTCTCAAGGTTGGGTTAATTCTTCTCTGAGGTTGGTAGAGTGGTAGACTACCATCATTGATGTAGATTCTATGTGTGTAGAGATTTGGGTTTAGGCTTGTCATGTCTCCATAATCCCACGCAAAATATTTTTCATGCTTATGCAGGAGTTTAGTTAACAATGCCAATTGTTGTGGTGCCAGCTTACTGTTAACATGAAGATTGTGACCAGGAGAAAGTTCCACAGTAGTTGTCATCTCTAGCATTGACACTTCAAAGATTGGACTTGTAGCTACTTCATAGGGTAGTAATTGATGGATAACATCAGTAGTTGCTGGAAAAACACACTCCTCATAGGTACATAATTGTAGAATAGAACTTCTAGAAATGTCTTTTTCTATGACACACTCATTGGTAAGGATACTTTGAATCACAACATCTTCTTCTTGTGTTTTCACGAAGGATTTCCTATGTAACATCATTAGTTTAGCAACTAAATTTAGCTCTTCTTCCTCATCTCCCAAATCTGGCCAAATAGGTGTACTCAAATCTGGTTGGGGTTGGGAAGGAGGATATAATTCTAGCTTCTTTATTGGTTGGCCATTTTAAATTGTCATTTTACCTGATCTACAACTAATATTGGCATCAGTGGTGGCTAACCAAGGTCTTCCAAGGATAACTGGATAGCCAGCGAAGTTTACCTTAGGTTATAATATCAGGAAGTCTACAGGATATTCCCATGAATCCAATGTGACTACTATATCTTGTATGATTCCATCTGGTGTTATAAAGGAACTATCTGCAAGTTTTAAGACTATTGGTGTGGTTCTTAATCCCTATATACTCAACCTATGCATGGTATCATTAGTAATAACATTAATAGTTTCTCCCAAATCAACTAGAGCATTTTTCACAGATTGGGCATTAATTATAAGATCAACAACTGGGCTTCCAGGATCAGAATAATTTTGTATGACTATCTTCCCCAACATAATATCTGCAAGTTGTCCTATAACATGGGCTATTTGAGGATCCTTTTTCTTACGTCCAACCTTTTTAAGGCATGCTTCCTTAATAGCTTTTCCATAAAGAGGAACATCTTTGATAGCTTGGAATAGAGGAATCTTGATGTATCATCTTAAAATGGAAGCACTCCCATTTTGGTAGGTTTAGCACCCTTATTTAGTACACTTGCATAATAGATTTTCATTTAGGATGCATATGCACTTGATTCTGCATTTCTAGGTGAAACTAGGGTTAGGATCCTATGGATCCTCCTTAATTTTCCTCTTTGTGGATTTATTTTTAGGTAGAACCTATGTATTGGCTCTCCTAATCTTCATCATACCTCCTCTATGGCCTTTGTGCCTCTATCCAACACTCTGGTGTATTTTCTCACCTTCCTAGGTCCCCGGCTGACCTGGGAATCTTGCAGATTTCTCAAGGTGACCTGCCTGAAATCTCAGGTCAAGGTTGAAGTAAATTCTGACCTAGGTCAGAATCAAGGTCAACCTTGATCTAGGTCAAGGTTGAGGTCATCCTTGACCTAGGTCAAGGTTGAGGTCAACTTTGACCTCTGTTGGGTGTTGATCCCCGCTTTCAAATCCGGAGCTTATCGGGGTTCTAAACTTAAAAATAGGTCCCCGAGTCCGGATGCAGAAGTGTTTCTCTGATATTATAATTAATACATCCCCTCCTTGGTTGGTGATTTTAATTGAACCATTATTCAAGGTGAAATTTTAATTTGGGTCCCTTACATTTCCCTATGAGGTTTATATTGAGAATTCTATATAAACACTCTCTTTTGCCTTCATTCTTTCAAGAAAGAAAATCGTGAGATGAGATGATGCAATTGCGATTATGACATGATGATTATGCAAGAAAGCAAGCGGATGATATAGAAGGACAAGATATGATGGTTCCTTAATACATACAAGCATTTTTTGGACAAGCTATTGTGGACCTTCTTTGGAATAAGAAAGAGTTCTTCTTTCCTTCCTTCTTCTTTGATCCACCATTTTCAACATTCAAGCATTCAAAAGATACTATCATGGGGTAGCAACTATAGATTGTGAGTTTGGTAGGACTACTTTAGCCTTGGGGCTTGGTATTCTTTCTTTATCATATTCAAATCTATGCATTTCTTTCTCATTTTCAATTCATGTTAGGGTTTTAATCTAGAGGATTAGATCTTGGCATTACACATTCAAAGCTCTTTCTAAGAGCAACACACACGTACATTCTACTATATTTGGCTATTCATAGAGGTGTAAACCACAAAAATGGGGGTTTGACTAAGGCAAAACCCTATATAGCCACCCCAAAACACCCTTTTTTAGATATTTGTAGGTGTTGTTTTGGGAGTTACGGGTTTGGAACAATGATTTGGAATGCAGATTCGGATACCCTTTTCGGAAAACTATTAGGATCTAGAAATAGATTTTCTGTCAGAGATTTTGGAGGTCGATTATTCCCTAGGTCATAATCATAAATTTTGGGTCAATGGTGACATTGACTTGAGGGTCAAAATCAGAACTGTGTCAGATCGGAAAAATATTTCTGGGTTTTTTCTGTCTCTGCATTTCTATTCCAGATCTAGTCTCAGATTTTCTAGAAACTCAACACATGTATCAGAAAAAGGATATTTCCAGATCTACTATGATGTGAGGTAGGTATTTTACTCTATTATTCTTTTCAAGTATTTCCAAGCTTTACATTTCTTATCATAACAATTATATGTAAATGGTTGAATATGGTTTAAGGTCTCTTTTATATGCAAATTACCATTGTTAAAATCCTATTTAGAAGACCATCCAAATTTACCCTTTACATTTTGGTGAACCCGTGATAGACAACTCTTTCTTTTTGGTGTTAGATTTACATTTTATATTAGATCTTGCATGAATATAGAAGTAGATTTCTTTTATGCTCTTACATTTATATTTCAAAAATATATAAAAATTATAAAATTTCTTTAAAAAAAATATTTACATGCTTGTAATTTTATTTTGTGTTCAACATGTATGAATTTTGTTTTGAATACTTTGATGAGGCTTTTATTGCATAAGAGGATAGATCCCTTAATGAGGTACATGGAAGTGAGAATGAAAATGGTTCGAATGAGATCTCCATGGATCCTATTCCTATTTCATCCTCCTCCACAACTTCTCCAATTGACCTTTACCATAGGGTATGTGCATGGTTACCTTCATATTCCACTATTTGCAAAATTGAGACACCTAGAATGTTATTTCCTAAACCTTTGATGATGGTAAAAGGATGTCCTCGAATAACTATTAAGGGTAAACCTAAAGATCCTTTGGATTTCTTTGATAACACAGATTCTGTTTCACATGCTTATCGCACACAGAATAATCCTCAACCTACTGTTCCAGCTTCTTTACCTCCTTCTCAACCCGTACTTCCTCAAGCACCTATGTTACCTTCTTCCTTTAAGGATTATGACTTAGTTGAGCAATTACATGCTACTCCAGCTAAGATATCTTTATGGGAATTGCTTCAAACTTCTCCTACATATCATGAGGCATTGCAAAAATCTTTATCTACTCCTCCTTATCTGCCCCCTAATCAAGAGAATATTATGTCATTTTTGGATTGCATGCATACTATGCCTTCTGTACCTCCTATTATGTTTACCAATGACTATTTACCTTCTATTGAGGTGCAGAATCAATATGATGCTCTTATGGTTGTTGTTTCTATCAATCAGAGTATCATTCGTAGAACATTAATTGACAATGGATCTGGGCTTAATGTTTGTAGCATGGATATGCTTAAGGAAATTAAGGCTGATCTTACAACCATTCAACTAGATAATATCCCTATCCATGGATTTGATAACATCGCAAAGAAAACTTTGGGTATTATTATGATACCTATTACGGTTGGTCCAGTTCTTCTCAATACACCTATTCATGTTATGCCTGGACCTCTCAATTATAACCTTTTGTTAGGAAGACCATGGTTACATACTATGCATGCAGTTCCTTCTACTCTTCATCGTAAGGTTAGGTTCATTTATAACAATCTGATGTATACACTACATGCAGATGATGTGCCGAATCCTTGCCTAAATGCGGAATATGCTAAGGTTTCTGAACCTATACAACCAAGTAAGGAACCTGAGAAACCACCTGAAGTTAAACAAGTTGAAGCTCCACCTTCTTCTTTGATGGGAGATGATTGGGGAACATTGGATTTTAATCCTTCTTTTATGGGAGAATATAAAGTTTCAGATTTAGAGTTTATGAAAGAGAAAAGTGGGTTTGAAAAACAAGTTTTTACTCCTCCACTTTCTGAGAATTAAAAAGTAACTTTGTTGCTGCTTCACTTGAAGAAAAAATTGAGACAATAAAAATAGATTTCTATGACATTGTGACATATGTCGCTCCTATAACTCAATCTGATATGATCGATAGATATGGTTCTCGTTATCATCTACTCAAGAAATCAGGATTCAATAGGAAAGGATGTGGTAAATATGAACAAGGTATACAAGTGCCCTTGGACAATGAAGTTTATGATTATACTTATGGGCTAGGATTCAATCCTTATAAACAACCATGGGCTTTTCCTCTTAATGTCAATCAAATCTTTGGTGGACATTTGAAGTTGGTCAGTCTACTTCTCCTTGACATAGATCAAAAACCTAGTTTGGATATTTTTCCTGAGGATGAAGCCTTAGCCAATTTTTTAGGGGCTTATCAAGATCTACCTACATTTCATCATAAAAGAAAAAAAAATCCTTATTGTCTAAATAATGAAGCCTGTTTTGGAGAACATGATGAACAAGATATTTCTCCTTTGCCAATGGATTCTCCCATGCAAATTAATTTATTAATAACTGAGACTATGGAAGTTCAAATGGATGTGAATGACTCTAAAAAAAAATCAAAATTGGGAAATGTTTGAATCAAGATGAACGTGATCAGTTGGTTTCCCTCTTACTTGAATATAAGGATATATTTGCTTGGACATATTCAGATATGTCGGGTATAGATCCTAAGATTTTTACTCACAATATTGTTCTCAAACCTAATGCTAAACCTGTGAAACAGAAAATCCGAAAGATGAATCCAAGCATTGCCTTATTAGTTAATGTTGAAATTGAAAAATTATTAGGTGTTTGGTTCATCCGCTCTATTGATTAATCTAAATAGATTTCCAATATTGTGGTTGTTTCTAAAGGAGAAAATAAGATAAGGATGTGCACTGATTTTTGAGATTTAAATAAGGCATCCTTAAAAGATGATTTCTCATTACCTAATATTGATATGATTGTGGATTCAATAGTGGGTCATGCTTTTTTATCTTTTATGGATGGTTTTTTGGGTTATAATCAAATCTTTATTCCTATTGAAGATCAACTTAAGACCGCATTTATAACACATTGGGGAACATTTTGTTGGGTCATGATGCCCTTTGGATTAAGAAATGTGGGAACAACTTACCAACGCACTATGAATTTGATTTTTCATGATTACATTCATAAGATTATGGAAGATTATGTGGATGACATCTTGGAGAAATCTATACAAAGAGAGGATTATGTGTTCATTTTACGACAAATATTTGAGATAATTAGGAGTTATAATATGAGATTGAATCCTAAAAAATGTGCCTTTGGAGTTGATTTTGGTAAATTTTTAGGATTTATAATCTCTAAGCGAGGCATAGAGGTTGATACTAAAAATATTGATGTTATTGTTAACATGCCTCCTCCTAAGAATATTTCTCAATTACGCACTTTACAGGGAAAAATACAAGTTATTCGTCGCTTTGTCTCTAACTTAGCCGATAGAATTGTTCCTTTCACTTCCTTGCTTAGAAAAGATACCAATTTTTCTTGGAACCAGGAATGTAAACAATCCTTTGAGAAATTTAAGGAGTACCTTTCTAATCCTTCTATTTTGCAACCTGCTCAATTTAATAAACCCTTCTATCTATATACTTCTGCTACTTCCAATGTTGTGAGTGTGTTGTTGGCTCAACATGATAGCGAAGGTAAGGAAAGACCAGTGTACTACATTAGTCAGACCTTACTTGATTATTAAACAAGATATACCAATTTGGAAAGACAATGCTTGGCTTTAGTTTATGCTTGTCAAAAACTCACGCATTACCTGTTGAATGTTGACGTCAATGTGATTGTTAAATTTGATCCTCTAAAATGCCTTTTCTGAAAGACTGATCTCTCTGGCCGTCTGGAAAAATGGGTGATGTTACTTACGGAATTTGATCTTAATTTCATTCTTCAAAATTTAATTAAAGGACAAGATTTAACTGATTATTTAGCTAAAACTCCTTGTCTTCATTATGATATGAGTGTTACCTCAATAGAATTCCCTAATGAGAAAATTTTAGCTATTAAGCAGGAAGATGTTTGGGAATTATATTTTGATGGTTCTAGATGTAAGACAGGTTCTGGTGTAGGCATTATCTTGGTCCCTCCTACAAATAAATCGATCCCTATGTCGTATAAATTGACCTTTCCTTGTACTAACAATATTGCGGAGTATGAAGCTCTTATAGCTGGCCTACGAGCAACTTCATCCCTTCATATTAAAAACTTGGAAATCTACGGGGATTCGCAATTGATTATTGAACAAGTCAAAGGAGGTTATCAGACTAAGAATGATAAAATAATGCAATATAGAGATTTGGATCTTGATATTCTTTCACAATTCTCTTCTTATACAATTCAGACATTACCTAGGAAAGATATTCGACATATGGACGCCATGGCAAGCGCGGCTTCTTTGGTTTGTCTCGAGAATAATGCTGAAGACTTTCAATTTACTATACATACTCTTAAACACCCTACAATTTCTAATAAGGTTATTGTTGATTGTTTTAACTTGCATTTGGATAAATGGTATTCACATATCTTTCATTTTTTGAAAGATAATATTTTTCCAGAACCAACAACAAGGAACATGTGTAATCATATTAGGAAGCTTGCAGCACATTATATCATTTTAGGAGATACGCTTTACAAACGTTCTTATAATGGTTTGCTATTAAGTTATCTTGGTAGAACCAAAATTTTGATAGCTTTAGCAGAATCTCATTCTGGTTCTTGTGGGGGACATTTTGGTGGGAAGTCCTTAGTTAATAAACTTCTTAGAATGGGATACTATTGGAAAACAATAGAACAATATTCTTTTATGTTTTTTAAGAAGTGTCCTCGGTGTCAGCAACATGGTAATTTAATTCATGCTCCTACTCGTGAACTTCGTAATCAAGTTGCTTCATGGCCTTTTAGTATTTGGTGTTTTGATCTTATTGGAAAAATCTTACCAGCTTCTTCTCAAGGACATACGTACATCCTTACAGCTACAAATTACTTTATGAAGTGGGTAGAAGCTATTCCTCTCCATTCTACTACTGTGGATGTTATTTGTGATTTTATCCTTAATCATATTATAGCACGATTTGGTATTCCTTCAACGATAGTTTTGGATAATGACACTTCTTTCAAGAATAAAGAAGTCATGAAATTCTTGGAGAAATATCATATTCAACATAGGTTTTCAACTCCATATTACCCTCAATATAATGGTCAAGTTGAAGCGTCGAATAAATTTATTGAACAAATCTTAAGGAAAATAGTTAACAAGCATGCAAAAGATTGGCATACCCAACTTACTTATGCTTTATGGGCTTATAGAACTAGTGTCTGTACTGCTACGGGTACTTCTCCTTATAATCTTGTTTATGTTACTGATTCTATTATGCCCTTAGAATTAGAAATACCTTCTTTACGTGTTTCATTTCATGGGATAATTGACAAAGATACTTTTCAGGAACAATGACTACAGGAATTAGAAATGTTAGATGAACAACAAATAAATGCTTTGGAAATATTAAGGATTATCATAAAACACTTCAGAAATAGTATAATCATAATGTGATTGAACGGTCATTCTTGGTAGGTGATTTAGTCTTGTATGAAAATCAAAGGAATGTGAATACTTTCCCTGGTGAAAAAGAGAAGTTTAGCCCTAATTGGCTTGGACCTTTCATAGTAATTGAGGATTTTACTTCAGGTGCTTATAAGATTTCTGATATGAATGGTGTCCCTCTTAAGGAACCTATTAATATTATGCATCTCAAATGTTATTATCCCTAATACATCATTATTTCTTTGTGTATTTATGTATTCCTTATAGAATAGGTATGTATGTTTTATAGGTTATGTGATTTGAATACATTAATACATAATTTCATTCTTTCTTTTTGTTAAGTTTTGTGTATTGATGAAAAGTACAAGTAATCAATCATAGAACTAACTGGGCAAAGAAAAATTTTCATATATAAACTTCTATGATTTTGGTACATATATGGCACATGTGCAATGTCTATCAATCTCTCTCTCTATGCTCTGAGGGTTGGTGGCTCTTGGCTCTCTCTGATCTGTGGTGTGAGGCTAAGGATCTTGGTACAGTAGTCCATGTGCAGCTCCTCAACATTCTCATCTCATAGTTACGCTCCTGAGCTCTCTGTAGGCCAGCCATCAATTTCTCTTCTCTCTCTCTCTCTACATATTCTCAACTCTTGCTAGACACATGAAAAAATATTTGCATGTCTGTCGGGATCCCTCTATCCAATAAGGGACTCTCGCTCGCTAGCTGGCAGTCAGTAGGATATACATATATCCTTTAGGACCTCAGATACAAAGATCCTCCACTCTGCTATGCTAGCTACATAGTACAAACATATTTATCTTTTAGTATTTCTTCTAGAAAAATATTTACTTAAAATATTCTAATCAATTGCCTATGTCATACTTGTATCTCCCTCCTAGGTGTCACCAGAGGATCTATATGGTAGGGGCATGGAGTGACTACCCTCTCCCCACTCACTATGTCTGGGTCTAGGCGGTGGTGTCTTTGTATGAGCATGGGGAGGTCGTCTTGATCTCAATGGTATGGCACAGACCACACAATCATCTACACCTGTACTACCACCTAGGGGCATCTCCTATGCTCTTTCCTATGCCCCCTCATCTTCTCTCTCCTCTTATCTCTCCTCCTCCATAGGATCTCCCTTGGAGATGGGCTCCTCCTCATCTCTCTGATCCTCCTCCTCCTCTGCTAGTATGTCACCGCCTCGATGGGTCCTCTTCGAAAGACCTGGATCACCTATGGGGTAGTCATCAAGCAAGATGGGGTGGGTCCCCTGTAGACTCCAATATCTGATATAGTCTCTGTTGACGCCTGAATAGGATACATTAGGAGATACCTTTGCATCCTTGGTCTCATCTATCTCGCTATCTACAATATCTGCTACTCTAGGTCAGTGTATAGCACTGGGTCTCTGGTAGTATCTTGTTGGGTATACATACCAAGGTACTATCTGGGGGACCCCCTGTGTTAGACCAAACTATCTCATCACTCTATCATAGTAGTATGGCATCACTACATGGTTGTTAGGAGCCTCTAGCAGCTTGCACTACTTTGAGTGTCTTAGCTGGTGTCGAGTATCTATTCATTCTGTCATCTGATAGTACAGTCTCCATATCACATCAATACCTGGTATACGGTCGAAGTGTACCCTCCAAAAGAGGATATCCACGTACTTCCAGACATCTTCTAGTGGATAAGAAAAATCTCTCGGTGTGCTCGCATCTACCATCACTGGAACACCCTGTGGTCGTGTACATGTGTAATTATCATACATCCAAACTTGTAGCAAGGTGCATACTGTAAGACTCTCCCACTAGAATCTCACTAACTAACACAACTCATGGTAAAGATGGGATGACATGTTGTGGACCCATGAGAAAACAATCTTGTCGCTCTCTATCCTGCATATGAGATGGGTGAATGGTGCTAAGAATATTGTAGCCTTTGTGTTGGGTACTATAACCAAAGAGAGTATACATAGCATCACTCTCCGTACCAAAGGTGTTGGGCCTGCTAGTATGGATGATAGGGTGATCTGATCTGATCAGGTCCTCATCTATGGTACTTGTCCCAAACAATACTCCCCATCTGAAAAAACCTCAGGAGGACCCCGCTACACTCTTGGTCTGACAGGCTCACCTCAGACTAGAAGTCGTAGGATCCTATATACATCCTCCAATGTGATCTTGATCTCTCCCGACAGAAGATGGAAGGAACAAGTGTCGTCATCCCACCTCTCTATCATGGCTGATATCATGGATCAATGGAACCTCATCTGTGGTAGGACTGCTACCCAATATAGTCCCACATCTCTCCATAGTTGTATCTCATCTTGCTGTAACTTGGACAAGTTCTCTTTGAAAGTCAGTAATAGCCCTCCAAAGGGGTGCTCTCAGAGACAAACAAGATCCTGTCAGCACAAACAACATCATATCATTTTCCATCATCAAAAAACTATAATACCAACTTGACTAGGTCAAGGTTGACCTTGTTGGGTCAAGGTCGACCTTTTGGGGTTAGGATTGACCTTTTTGGGTCAAGGTTGACCTTATCCCCAGAAAGGATGATACCTTTCCAGTTATGGTCGACCTTAAAGGGTCAAGGTCGACACAACTGGGTCAAGGTCAACCTTCCCTATAAAAACAAGAATTTTTCAATCACAAATATCAAAACAAGGAACCTACCTCAGGAAGTGGTTGTTTGCTGGCCAGCACTCTCTCGGGACCTCCATGCGGCTCGATTGAAGTTCTTCTCTCTTTGGCATTCTGCTTATTTTTCCAAACTCTGAAAATGGTAAGAATGAGAAGGTAAGTGTTTATTTCTCTTATGTATAGCTGAAAATTATGGTTTTATTAGGGTTTCATTTGAATTTACCTAGGTTAAATTCAAATTTCCCTTTATATACATTTAGATAGACATTCACTCTTTTCATCATAACTTGAGTTTGATAGCTCCATTTTTAGTGTCGTTAGTGGCGTTGGAATCATGATTCAAATACCTAACCTCTTAAATTGGTTTAGGAAGGTTTGGAATCCTTATAAATAATTTAGGAAAATATTTCAATAAACTCCATATCCAATGTATAGATCTAAACTTATCACACTGTTTCACCTTTAAGAATTAGTAAGCCAAAACATGGGGCATAAGGGGATCTATGAACTTCTCAAATTCATCCTAGTAAGGCTTATTTTCTCTATGGATTTTCATTAACCTTATGTGATGTAGGTTGCAGGTACTAATGGTTTCTTACAGGATATCCACATTGAGGACTTGGCTATATCCTTTTTACTTTATGATGTTTTCTTACTTTAGCTTGCATATTCACGTAGTGTCATATGTAAGCTAAAGTGGGGGATAAATGTTGTAGACACATAAATATAATTACCAAAACTAATCACATTTAGTGCCTTCCTAGAGCATTATCAGTTAAGTAATTAAGCATTACCTAAATGATTTATGTTAACCCCTAGCCTTAATTAATCTAATTAATTGACTATAGTCCTGATCAATTATCTAATAAACAACCCATAGTTTGATATTTGATTAAATCATATTCCTCTTTTATTAAATGAATTTGTTTATTCATTTAATTCAAATCATTAATATTCCCTCAAACCCCTAACCTAACCTATCCTAAACCCCTAACCCTAAGTTTGAACTCAACCCAACCCTTTCACACATGCTAACCCTTCCTTATCCCCCTAATCACCCTTCTTATCTCCTAACCCTAATCCTAATTCAATCCCTAACCTTGTCACATTCCTAATCCTTGATTAGGAACTCAAACTCCAAAATCCAAAGTCAACAATCTCAAGCCAAGCCTATCCATATGCATTTAAGGCTCTTACGCCTTCATAAATGCCTCTTACACCCTTGTTAAGGCTCTTACACCCTCTTTAAGAGGCCTTATCCCCTAAATTATTCCCTCATCCCATTGTCCCATTTCCCTAAATGGTCACATTCCTCCCCACTTTCAACCCAATCCCCTTATGACAAGTGTCACAATTTGATGCACTTGAAGAAGTACAATCCATGTGCTCTCTTCTAGTGGCATCTAGACCTTTCTTCAACTTTGCATCTGAGCCCTTGGTTTCCCTACCCATTTCCTATATAAGGAACCCCTTTCCTTCATATTTTCAATCCACCTTCCATGTAGAGTTATAATTCTATTTTGAGAGCAAATAATAAATCCATCTTTTAGAGAAGAGTTATAATGTCAGTTTGAGATCACAGCTTGAAGCTTGAAGCACATCTATGAGCACATATCCACAATAAATGGACAAATCCAATGAAAAAAATGGAGTTTGAATGAGCTTGTAGGAGTTTTACACTTTCTTCATTTATCTTATTTCAAGTTTTCATTTTATGTCTTAGCATGTATGTAGTTTAGATTATTAGTTGTTGAGTGTTTTGATTCATTATTATGCTCCTTTACACCTAATTTTCATAGCTCACAAATGTATCATCTTAAAATGGAAGCACTCCCATTTTGGTAGGTTTATCATCCTTGTTTAGTACACTTGCATATTAAATTTTCATTTAGGATGCATATGCACTTGATTCTACATTTCTAGGTGAAACTAGGGTTAGGAGCCTATGGATCCTCCTTAATTTCCCTCTTTGTGGCTTTATTTTTAGGTAGAAACTATGTAATGGCTCTCCTAATCTTCATCATACCTCCTCTATGGCCTCTGTGCCTCTATCCTGAACTCTGGTGTGTTTTCTCACCTTCCTAGGTCCCCGGCTGACCTGGGAATCCTGCAGATTTCTCGAGGTGACCTGTCTGAAACCTCAGGTCACGGTTGAAGTCAATTCTAACCTAGGTCAGAATTGAGGTTGACCTTTACCTAGGTCAAGGTCAAGATCTTCCTTGACCTAGGTCAAGTTTGAGGTCATCCTTGACCTAGGTCAAGGTCAAGGTCGACTTTGACCTCTGTTGGGTGTTCATCCCCGCTTTCAGATCCGGAGCTTATCGGGGTTCTAAACTTAAAAATAGGTCCCCAGGTCTGGATGCAGAAGTTTTTTCTTCGATATTCAAATTAATACATCCCCTCCTTGGTTGGTGATTGTAATTGGACCATAATTCAAAAATAAATTTGAATTTGGGTCCCTTGCATTGCCCTAGGAGGTCTATATTAAGATCTCTATACAAACACCCTCTTTTGCCTTCATTCTTTCATGAAAGAAAATCATGAGATGACATGATGAAATTATAATTATTACATGATTATGATGCAAGAAAGAAAGAGGATGATATAGAAGGACAAGATATGATGATGCCTTAATACATACAAGCTTTTTGTGGACAAGCTATTGTAGATCTTCTTTGGAGCAAGAAAGAGTTCTTCCTTCCTTCCTTCTTCTTTGATCCACCATTTTCAACATTCAAGCATTCAAAAGATACTATCATGGGGTAGAAACTATAGATTGGAATTTTGGTAGGAATAATTTAGCCTTGGGGTCTTGGTATGTTTTCTTTATCATATTCAAATCTATGCATTGCTTTCTCATTTTCAATTCATGTTAGGGTTTTAATCTAGAGGATTAGATCTTGGCATTACACATTCAAAGCTCTTTCTAAGAGCAACACACACAAACATACATTCTACTATATTAGGCTATTTGTGGAGGTGGAAACCACCAAAACAGGGGTTTGACTACGGCAAAACCCAATATAGCCACCCCAAACCCCCCTTTTTCATATATTTGAAGGTGTTGTTTCAGCAGTTACATGTTCGGAACAGTGAGTTGGAGTGCAGATTTGGATACCCTTTTTGGAAAACTATCAGGATCTGGAAATAGATTTTTTGTCAGAGATTTTGGAGGTTGATTCTGCCCTAGGTCAGAATTAGAAATTTAGGGTCAATGGTGACATTAACTTGAGGGTCAAAATTAGAACCGTGTTAGATCGGAAAAATATTTCTGGGTTTTGTCCGTCTTTGCGTTTATGTCCCAAATTCGGTCTCAGATTTTCTAGAAACTCAACATAGGCATCATAAAAAGGATATTTCCAGATCTTCTGTGATGTTAGGTAGGTATTTTACTCCATTATTCTTTACAAGTATTTCCAAGCTTTACATTCCTTATCATAACAATTAAATTTAAATGGTTGAATATGGCTTAGGGTCTCTTTTATATGCAAATTACCATTGTTAAAATCCTATTTAGAAGACCATCCAAATTTACCTTTTACACTGGATATGCATGTTTTTCAGCTTCTCAAGGATATCAAATGGTGTTTCTTCTTGGGATGTAGGTTTTGCCATGCTAAGCCTTTGTTGAAAGGGAGGATTAACTGAGGTGTTAACATCATTTTTACTTGGTATATCAGTTGGTTGGATAGTATTTGGAAAGGTAACTTCTGCAAGTGGTACTGATGTTGCAGGAATGTCTATAAATTCTGTTATAACATGTGGTTCAGGTGCAGGCAGAGTAGTACCAGATCTCAAATGGATATCAGATATCTCTAGTGCATATGCAGGGTATTGTTGAGTATCAGTGGCATACATTGGTTGTTTTTGTTGCTTGTTGTTAGGATTAGGCTATGGTTGAGCAAGTAATTGTGTTTGCTTTGGAATAGGACTTGTGGCTACAGGAGGTGGTATTATTGTAGGTTGAGATACTGGAGGTGGTAAGGGTGGATAACCATGATTTTGGCTAGCCCACAGTTGATGCCCTCTCCATTGGTTATATGGTTTACAATTCCCCTATGGTGGCTACCACTGATTTTGAGGTTGGTTAGGCCACTGGTTTTTTTGTTGGTTAGACCACCGGTTTTGTTGTTGGTTAGGCCACTTGTTGTTCAAAGCGGGTTGGGAGTACTAAGAAGGATTTTGATAATTCCATTTTTTCCATTGATTATTACAAGGACTATAAAATTGCAAGGGATCCTAAGGCATACCTTGTCTTGAAGCTCATGGTTGATGTTGAGCAACAAAGAACACTTGCTCACTGTCTCCTTCTATTTTCATGTACTTAGTAGGTAGGTGTTGGTTCTCCAAGTTAGCCACCATCTTGCATCCACAATCTTTCTTTTGTTTGCAGCAGTGAGGACAATACTTAGCTAGTTGTGCTTCAGCATCTGCATGCTTCTTCTTGGCAGTCATGGTGTCCAAGTGTGTAACAACATCATTAATGATATCTTGCTTGAAATCTGATAGCAGGTTTGAGATCTCCAGCTTAGAAATGCCCGAGTTGTTCCCCTTAGTAACTGTAGATCAAAATCCTCTGCCCTTCTTTACAGTTGAAATTGAATAATTGAAACATATTTTCTTAAATCCATCCCAGGAAGATTGGGATATATCTCCTCCATCCATGAGGTCCAGTGCTTCTAGGTAGCTATCGTTTACTCCCCTCAAGAAAATGAGTTTTTTTTAATCCTCCTCCAGTACATGTTGTGGATTCTTCTACATGTTGTACAAGAAGCATGAAACATAATCTTCCAGAGTTTCATCCTCCTTTTGTGACATTTAAAAATATCATCTCCTCTTAGGTTACCCCCCTTGCAATACTCTTTGTACTTCTGCAGAAACACAGTCTGCATTACATCCTAGTTGGTTGCTGCATTAGCTCCTAAGCCCATAAACCATCATAGGGAGGGCTCCTTCAGTGTTGTTGGAAACAACTTGAGCTTGTGGTCATCAGTGTTGTAGTCAAAGCTTCAAAAAAGAATGTCAAACTCAAACAGAAAGGTGTCAGGATATTCAGTTATGAATCCATAGAACTTTGGAAGTGCAGCAGTGGGCATTTTTTGAGGTTAGCATTGTTGATAAGGCTTGGAAGAGGAAATGGAAATGTAGGTTGTGTAATTACTAGAGGTATTTGAAAATGGAGTTGCTGCTAGAGAGGAACATTAGCTATAGGATTATGGATGACATGTGCACTTGGAATAGAATTATCAAGAAAACCGGCCAAAATTTCAGCAAAAGGTCGAAGGCCAACTAGATCAAAATGTGTTATTCTAGAGGAAGATGTTGTAGGAAATTCAAGACTTGTGTCAACAAAAGGTAATTCAACTTCTTCGTTCAGATTTGCAAACTCTCTTGGAAGAAATCTACCATGAACATCTCATCTTCTTCCTCTTCGATGCATGCAAGTAATTTTACAAACTTGTGAAGCAAGTTCAGGACTACAAACCACTATCTAGAAAGCACAAAACTATGTAAAAAAATGAAAAATAAAAATGACCCAATAAGGTTCTCAGCTTGACAACATCCCTGGCAACGATGCCAAAAATGAACCGCCTCACAGTAGGTACTAATAATCATGTCAAAGCTTCTCCTAGGAATAGTATATTCAAACTAAGGATTACTTTTCCTATTGTGGGGTGCATTTAAATTGTCAAACCAGGGATGTATACTTGAAATAGGACAACACAATATGTGCACTAAGTTTCTTAAAGAGTCATACTACCTATGCTGCAGGAAGAAAAATGCATGAAAGAGACCTACGCTATTGTTGCAGGAAAGTAAACACACTTGACTACTTAATGGAATTAATGATGGAAAGTGTAAACTTAGTTTAAACCTATTCTATCAACCCATAACATTCACCATAATTATCCTTTCAAGTGCTACAGGAACATACATGAATCTAATGTTGCAGAAATGAAATAGTAAACTCCTACTCGAAATGTTGTAAATGTTGAAAGTAAATCTAATCTACTCTAATATACTCCACCTCCCAAGTGGGCCCCCTTGGTTGGTTTCTGCTAACTACTAACACATAATGTAAACCAAAATCACTTCATTATATTTTAGAAACTAGTTACATAAAAATAATGCATAGAACTAGAAAAGTAACTTGATGTGCAAGATTCAACAACAATATATTTTCTAAAAACTGAAAACTTACAACCTAACAATCAAATCCCTATATATAGAGGATTGACGCTTATTCAAAGCATAAAGATAAGTTCTTACTTAAATTTTTCCATAGAGGAAAAAGGAAAAGTAACATCCCATGACATAATGCAATTAAGTCTGGATGACTGATTCAACAGGATAATGAGTGCTGAGGAAATATAGCAGAGCTATAATCCTATATTCTCTAAGATGGTGGCTCCTCCAATGTAGCAGACATGTCTCTCAGTGTCATGATGAGTCTCTCCATCATAGTTGGAACTTCAACGTTTCTTCTTTAATGTTGTCAACCACTCTCAAGCTGCTCATTTTTCCCTAGCAGGTTAGTAGCATGTGGATATATATACAAGTAAACTAGTCAAATCAATCCAAATATTAGAACACACATTCTGATAGCTATATGAAGTACTACAATATATATATATATATATATATATAGATATATATATATATATATAATGTTTAGAAAAACATGTCATAGCTAACTACCCATAGGCTTGGTGATTCTAACTGTACTTAACACAAGTTCAAATAGTTATAGATTCACAAATTTCTTGGTAATGTTTTAAACAAAGTATCAAGATTAACATAAAGTAGAGATAATTTATTGTCTCATCAGCTAGATTAGATTTTTGGAATAAATTTGGATAGTGATCTGAGCCTGAGATGGGTAGGAATAGTGAGTGATAGTCAATATTTGATTGAAGCTAGGAGTCAGAGATAATGAATCGATCCATTCATTCTGCATTATTACAAAAATTGCTACATGGGTTTGTCCAAGTGAATTTACCCACCTTGGGAGAGATGTCTAATAAGTTATTACTTTGGATAAATTGGTTAAAATCTAGCATGGCTTTGGGAGGGGGACAAATTCCCCCATATTTTTTGTCATTGTTGAGGACAGCATTGAAATCACCTCCTAAAATAATCAATTCCCCATTGTAGTGGTTGTATTAGGGTACCGAGGAGATCTCATAACTTATGTTTATCTATGATAGAGGTGGGACCATAGGTATTAAATAACCAAAAGGAGAGATTGATAGAATAAACCTTCACTAGTGAGAGCATCCAATATTTCCTGAGGGTTATTTGTTCCATGGAAATCCGATTAGGATCCCAAAGAACTCCAAGACCTCATGAAGAACTGTCAGTGAGGGATGTCCAAAAACTTCCCATTTTCCAGATTATGAATATCTTTTGTGTTGCATCCTTAAATAGTTTGGTTTCTTGGAGAAGGAGAAGATCAAATTTGGTATTAAATAGTTGGCTCTTAAAGAGCCTTTGTTTGTTAGGGGTATTTAAGTCCCTAAAGTTCCACTATAAGAGCCTCATGTTTGCAGAGGGGAAGTCTCAAATCCCCTCCTTTCATGAGCATTTGATGAGATGAGACCTCCAACATATTCATGTTGAAGATTTCTTTTGGCCGTAGAAGCCCTTGTCGTTGGTGGGCTAACAAGGAATTTCTTCTTTCCTTTTCTTATTCAAAGTTAAGGACAATGGAATTATTGTTTCTCATCCTGCTTTAATCTCTTCCATAATCTGTGAGGCATTTGATGGCCTCCCCCTCTATTTGGAAGCTAGAATGGGATATTATTGGGAAGATGGGGATTGGAAGATAAGATAATATGGAGATTGACTATCCCTATTTTTGGTAATGTTTTGTATTAAGGTAACTACAAATTTTGAAGGGGGCCTAAAACCCTTTGACAAAGAGAGAAAAGATATGCAACTAGGACCAATAAAACAACATTATGTCCCAACAGTAGTTAGAGTACCAAAAAAGGGTACAACCCCTAATTACATAGTTAAGAGCAATAAAGAGCAGAAAGCATAAAAAAGCTACTACGATAATCTTACAGAAAAATAGGAATGAAGAAACTCCCAGCAAAAATAATAGACCAGCACAATTGAATCAATTCTCAGTAGCATCCATCTAGTTTTCCATTGTTTGAATCTCATCAATCTGAGATTCCATATTATGAATCGAGACCCTCAGATTGGTAATGTCTTTGCTTTGGACCCCAGTCATCTTTTTGGTGGTAGATCTAGTTCTGGTCCCTGGGCCTAAAGTAGGAGAATCCTAATATCCATCTTCCTCATGTTTATCTCTTTCTTTATATTTCCCTTCCAGCAGGGCATGAAGCACTTTCAAATTGTCAACTAAAGATTGCATTCCCGCTTTTATTATCTTATTCAGCTTCTTGAGCATGATATTTTTTGTTGTTAGTTTTTTCAGTGATTTTTTTCATTCTGTTGTCAATCATTGCACTAAGCTTTTCTTCCAAATTAGTATTATTGTTTTTAACCTTTTCAAAAACATCCTTCCCTTGTTGATACGTGACTGCATCATTTCTCATCTTTTCCACTATTTCTTCCAGCATAGAGTTTTGTCTTCAATGTTCTTAAAATTGGCCTGAAGTTCCTTAATGTCATCATGAATCTATTTGTCCATGTTGAAACCATACATATCCTTGTTTCTAGCCACTTGGAGGGGAGTGATATTAACTTCTCTTTTCACTTTGAAGTCTTTGTCCCATATCTCTTCTTTCATACTCCTCTGGTTCTAATTATTATTCTCCTCTTTATTAGCCTTTGGGCTCTCAGGCAGAGTAGGGATGTTGTTGTTGTCTTTCTGGGTATCCTCCTCATGGTCAATGTATATTTTATCACTTTATACCTTCTTAGCTTCCTCATTCATTGCCTCTTTCTCATAGTTATTCCCATTCTTGAATTTATCAAGTTGGTTTTTCCCTTGAACATCAGTCTTGAGATTTGTCCTGTTCTCCAGATTGTTAAGGGTTTCCTCTTTTCTGTTATTGTGCTCCTCATTGTCTTCCTTATAGTCATCGATGTAATTATCCACCAGGTTATCAAATTTTTCCTAAATCTCATCTTGGGTATCCTCTTTATCTCCTTTCTCATCCTTATTATCGGTGATGGTGGGGATATCCTTATTTGCCTCTTCTATGTTTCTCTACTCCCCCATAAAGCCCTCTTCCTCAGAAGAGTCATTATCCTGGTCATCATCATTCGTCTTCATTCCTTCAATGTCGTCATAGATTGACATAGTGATATCAGCATCAACAGGGCCCTTGCAGGTTTTTTTGTTGGATTTGTTGGTGTTCTTTCTAGAGGACATTTCAATACTCTTGCGCTTAACATTGTCAATATTCTTCGGGATAGGATCAGGAATGTTCTTCTTGACAAAATCCGTTATCAAAATAATTAACCCCTCATGTAAGACAGGGGAGGATTTAACCCTATGATCTATAATTCTCTGATGAACAAAATTAACAGATAGTAAGGGAAGAAAACCTTAATGTCGTGTCTGGGGTGATTTACAAGAATGAAGTAATAGTTATAAATCTTAGAATACCTATCATTGAGTGTGAAGTACTCCATGATAGATCTGATTATGAATGCCCAAATATGCTTAATGTTTGATAGGTTGACATAATCCAGGTTACCTTTCACAAGCATGGACCACTCCTCATCCGTCTTTGGAAAGGTCTTGTATGATTTGTTTCCCTCCTTTTTGTCTTTCGAGAGATGCTTTCACTCCAAAGGGAGACCAGTGATTTCGGCAAGATGGTCTAACAAGAGGGTAAAATATTTTCCCAGAATGTTTACTTTCTTGTTCTCCCAACCATCTGCAAACGCCTTTTTTATCTCCTTATTGTTTCCATGGAGATGTCTTAGGTATTTGTCCACTTTCCCCTTTTTAAGCTTTCTCCATACCTCCTTCTCATTCATCCATTTGTAGACCTCAGGTTCTTCTCTTTTTAGGTCACCTCCCATTTTTTCATTCTCCTTCTTGTTTTTACACTCACTAGTTTTCTTCGAATCCTTAGAAAAATTCAGCTCTGTGTACATTTGCAAGATACCAAGCTTTCTTTTGATGTCTCTGAGAGAATGCGACGACATAAGGTCATAATTATTATGACAATGCACATGGAATTTCATCATCACCGTACCATATTTCCATTTCCCATTAATCAGTATGATTATTGTCATTAATAATACCTGCCTTATGGTTAATTCTATCATGATTGAGTAATAAATTAATATCATCAATGATCTTGGTAGTATCGAACCACTTGCGAGTGATGTCATTTTTTACGCCAATGTAAGCAAGTTCATCTACCACTTGGTTGGTTTCTCGAAAGTTGTGGGTGACATGAAAGGTCATGAAATTCAAAGCCTTCACCTTAATTTTGTCAATAATATGCTCAATAGACCAGGATGCTTTACTAATGCCTTTAATGTTATTGATGATATTGAGAGAATCTCCCTCTAGCCATACTTTCTTACATTCCATCTCTTCTACCAGTAGGATGACATTGAGGGCCGCCGTAGCTTTGGTCCTATGATTAGATTGACTACCTAGAGAAGCTGCTATGGCACCAATACAAGTTCCATTTCTATCTCTTATTATATCACCTCCTCCAGCCTTACCCGAATTTCCTTTAGCAGCCCCATCAAAATTGGCTTTGACCCGCTCTTCAGGAGGAGAAGTCCAGGTAGTTGTTTCTCTTTGAGGCTTGGGATTGTGGGTATTAATATTGAAATGCCAGTCACCATTCTTAATAATTTCCTTAGAATCTATTTTTTTATTGAGGACAGAAAATTTTCTTCCAGCGCTCTGCAAGTTTGATTGCCAATAGCCTCGGGGCAAGACTTTTTCTCCCTGAAAATTTTATTATTTCTCTCTTTCCAGATACGCCAGCATAAATGAGGAGGAATAAGATTCTAGAAATCTTTGATAGAAGAGTTATGTGAAGGACAACATCATTAAGTAACATAATCTTGCCAAAGACAAGGGAAGAACCAACACAGATTCCATTTCCTAAAGATAATGTCCCAGACCTTACGGGTAAAAGAGCAATGGAGCATAAGATGATCACAAGATTCAGAGTGATCCAAACAAACAATACATCTATTCACAATGTAGAAACCCCTTTTAGTTAAGTTATCAAGGGTTAGCGGTTTATTTTGAATTAAGAGCCAGAAAAAGAAATTAATTTTGGGAGTGAGATGCTTATACCAAACATAGGATCAAAGGGGTCTCTCCTCATTTTTAGTTATTAGATTGATAGAAGAAGCCACCGTATACTTTCTATCCAGTCTTGAATCCCATACTATAGAGTCCTAGATGTTGTCTTTGATGTGCCATGTCTGCAGCTCATGCTAGAGGGGAATGAATCTGTTATCCTCTTCTCCCAAGTTCCTCCAGTTATTTTCCTACTAGTAGTCTTTAGCTTTTGTTCCTATGTTTTCTTTACACCTTTCAATAGCCTGCTTCCACTCTTGATTATTGGAAAGGGGCACATTATGGATCCATTCATCATCCCAAAAATTGATTCTCCTGTCATCTCCCAGCTTCCATCTCTTCCCCTTAATGATAAGGTCTTTGGTCGAGCTTATGCTATTCTTGGTAATGTTATCTAGTGAGGGCGAAAAGGTTATCAGTACATCATGTAATGATGAATCCAAATCTGGCGAAAGCATCTCATAGGGATTCTTGATCTGTGGAATTTCCTCTTTATTTACTAAAGCAAATAATGAGGCATCAAAACAGTTAATTATAGAAACCGCAACATGATCATTAAGAATAATTTTAGCTTCCTTTTCTATATCCTCTACTTGTGCAATACTCTTGGCCGAGGGTTGAATCATAAGTTCATTACCTGCTAGATCTAAAGATGCCTGCTCAGAATATGTTTGAGGAGTAGTGTGCACCAGCAAGGGAAGGGAGACGGTTAGAGGATCTTAACTCAACTTTTGATTTGAAGGAAATTCCTAATTAAATAAAACAATTGCTTCTTAATTGTGCAACTCACAATTATCAAATAATTCAACTTGAGTAGAATTTCTAATTTAAATTTATCAAATCAATTGTACAAATAATTGCATAATTTTTTCTAAAAATATTGAATTTAATATTTAAAGCACAATATTATTTATGCAAATAAATATTTAAATATCAAATAAATCAAGAAGGCCTTTTTAATTTACAATTTGGATTAAACATTTAATTAAATCCAAATATTCCATAATTAGACTTTTTAATTAAGTCTCTTTATTAAACATAGGTATTTAATTAATTCTCATTAATTAAATACTCCTATATCTAATATTAATAAACTAACATAAACATAGGCAGAGTTATTTACTAATAATAATTATCCTTAATAATTTAATTATCATTAAGCAAGAACTCACATCAACCAACTATAAACACGTACAATTAAATCAACCAAAATGCAAGCAACCAAAAATTGACTAACTCCAAAAGACCAATGAAAAGAAACAATCAAACCAAATAAAAAGGGTCCATGAATTTACGTCACCTTAACAAATTTGGGTAGGAAAGTCAATCTGATACTCATCCAATCATAGGACAAAATAGACTTAGGTTAAGGTTCTGGGCCTGAATGTTAACTCCTCTCTTTTACCAATGAGATACTGCGATAGGGCACGCTCATCTTGGCAATTCAGGGAAGTTGATGCCCGATACCTGTAATCTGCATAAAGGATGAGCATGTGTATATATATATAACAAACAACGAGAGGGATTGGTCGATTGTGTGGATCTCAGAATTCAATTAACACGTCTTCGTCCTCTATCACGTCAAATACGCCAACCAAAAATATAAAACATACACGCCAACCAAACACATACAAGTGTGGGGTCATAATCATCATAAATATGAATAGCATCAATTTATGCAAATAATCATTATCATCTAACATGATATATTTTAAATCAATGTTCTACATCATCAATAAATATTGTTATAACATCAAAGATCTAACAACACATAAGAAGTTGTCTAAAAAGGGTTTGAATTCATAACATAAATGGTAGCAAATGGGTGGGTATTACAGATATAGAGATATGGGAAGATGAAAAGGGAGAGAGAAAGGGAGACATGTGTAGATATATAGGGAGTGAGAGGAAGAGATGAAGATAGAACAAGAAGGGAAGAGGGGGATATATATATATATATATATATATATATATATATATATATATATATAGAGAGAGAGAGAGAGAGAGAGGTAATATAAATTTGTATAAGTACATTATTAGTTGTATATATTAGGTTATTTTAAAAATAAATAATATAATATATATCATATTAAGTTATATATTTATTAATATATTAATTTGTCAAAATGATATCTAATATATAATTCTACGTATGACACTTCAAAGTTAAATTATTAATAAATTTGAAAAATATGAATATAATAAATGTTATTTTGTAATATTTGATATAAAAATACATATTGTTTACTATACACATAATAATTTATGTTTAAACGAAGTTACATTATATTATTTCAAAATGGAGCACGGTGGGAGGGAAGAACGTTGGAGGCAACGGTCACCTACAACCCGACGAACAGAGGCACACAACCAGTATGGAAGGATTTTTTTCAAGAAACACAGAGGTTTCTCCTATCAGGCATAATATGGAAAGACTTGGCCTCTCAAAAGACACTCTAAGTCAAGGTTCCAATCAAATGCCCAAACCCTGAATCCATGGAAGGAAAAATTCAACCTACAATGGAAGCCAAAACCAATCTAGAATGGAAGGAGAAGGGAATATGGGGCATAGAAGTATGCAGACAAAGGATTATCTATAGATTGGGAAAAACTTTGATTTTAGACAAATAGCACACAAGTTCTACAAACCTAGAGACCCAAAAGCTATGGGAGAAGCAAGCAACACTATGGATCAAGGTAAACCCCCCATGGATAACACTAGGTATGAGATCATCTCAACCCTTAAAATTTTAGACACTCAATGGAAGGAAGCAAATGTGTAATTGAAAGAAAAAGTCTTTTTTCTTTAAATGGTTAGGCCAATGGCCATTTGTAACTAAAATAAGAGCAAGGAGAAAAGTGGGTTGGGGGAAAGAATGCCAACTCAAAACCCTCACCAATGGATTCTATATGGGGATCTGTTATAAAAAGGAGGATAATGAGTGGATCCTCCATAATGGACCTTACCTGATAGATGGAAGGGGCTTCTATCAAAAATACTGGGAAGCAAAGTTCAACCCACAAAATGAAAAAAGTGAAAGAATATCCAACCTGGCTAAGCCTTCACAACCTCCCAGCATAATATTGGGGAGAAGACACATTCAGAAGAATAGGGAGCAGTATTAGAACCTATCTCAGAATGGAGGAAGTGATCAATGAAAAGGATTCTTCCATTCATCCACGGATCCTAATTAAACTATAGGAAAACACACCGATCTCGGACACAATCACTCTAAGCACAGAAAATGGAGTATGGGAACAAAAAATTGCTTTGTGGAATATGGAGGTAGAGTTTAATAAGAACCCGGATGCGAAAGATGATCCCCCAAGAAAATACAAAGGACTAGTAGAGGATTTGCTCCTTGATGAACTAGAAAAAAGAACTTTAAACCATGGAATAATAAAGCCTGAGATAGCTGACCAATTTATTGCACGCTTGGAAAATGGCTCACCACCATGAAGGAAAGATTTTAGGATGGTTATAGATGAGACCCTCACAGGAGGACAAAGAAATGAAGGAGCACCCTTAGGCTTCTTATCTACTCAAGTAGTTAAGTGTGTGCCTTTCTCACAAATCATGGAAGAGGTTGAAACTGAGAAAAGGCCACCATCCCCAGAAACCATGTTTCCTCACCACCAGATAGATGACATGAAAGGAGTAGTAGCCTTTGTAAAGGATACATAAGGATTCAGTTGTTCAGTCATCCAAGACACTTTTGACAAACAGAATCCTATGGTGGAGGAACCAGCAAAAGGTGTTAGAGTATTATTACTCTAGTTACTTAAGCTTCTCTTAGGTGCATTATTAATTAATTCTTAATTAATAATGCGCAACCTAGTATTTTCCTTTTAGGGTTTCGTTCACCTTTTTAAGGTTGAACTTTGTAATTGTTTTTCATTAACTCAGTTGATATTTTTGCTCTCACATTTTGAGTAAACTTCTGGGTTTCGCTTTTTCCTTTTGGCTGTTTCATTCTTGTGACAGGTTTATTGCATGCAGCTGGATCTTGGAGTTGAATCTGATATTTTATCAGTTTCTACATGGTATCAGAGCCTTGTTGTTGCAGCTTGTTCAAGTTTGGTTGGAGCTGTGGATCAAGCCCTCTCTTTCTGGGGTCTTCTGGAGTTTTTTTTGTCACTTTGGAGGAGGCACAATCTTCTGGAGTAGATTGAGCAGAAACAGACTCTGCCATTGCGTTCAGAAGGCCCGGGGGAGTCGAAATCATATAAAACTTGACCTATTTAGCCTCCGGAGCATCTGGGAAAAATTTATGCCCTTCTACGGTCGTACGGCATGAGTTTCGAGACAAAAAATACAAAAAAAATATTTAAAAAGGCATTTTCTTTGGTGCACAGGGGCGCGCCACCCCCGCGCCACCCCAGCGCCACCCCGCCGCCGCCTCAGGTGGCCCGCGCCCAGCTCAGCCACCGGCGCGCAGCCCCCGCGGCCACCAGCCACCGGCGGAGCGGCCAGCGCCTCCAGCGGCGCCTCCGGGCTCTCAGCCGCCGCCCGGGAGCGGCCGCCACCGGCCCGCCACCGAATCGCCACCGGTCCACTGACGGGGCTGACGTCAGCTGCCAGATTTTGTTTTCCGGCGTAATTTCAAATTTTTTGGCAACTTTAATTTTTTCGGCAACTAAACTATTTTTATGGGATGACATCATGATGATGTCAGCGACGGGCCCGTGACGGTCATACGGCCGTCAATTTTTTTTCCGTCACTGGTTTTTTTTAGAGAACCCTTTGTTTGGACCTCCTGATGGTTTTTTGACCGTAACTTGAGCATACAGTGTCATTTTTCAAAAAATGAAATATCGCTGGAAAGGTCTTTCCGAGACGGACGCATTGGTGTAGGTTTCAATTTCAAATTTTTCCATTTGGTTGCTATTTTCTATAGTCAAAGTCATACCTTCCTGTGTGCTCCTATTCGGCTTCTAGAACTCAGGTTTTCTCCTCGTTTCTTTGTGTACTTTCAGTAGTTGATTATTTGTGGTGCACAGGGGATAGAATTATACATTGTAGGGGGTGCATTTTACTTTCTGTTATTTACTTTTAGAAATTGACCCTTCTACTTCCGTCTTATTCTTCTCTCAATGTCGAACCCCTCTGTGGCCCGACTGACACCCCATAACTATCACACATGGAAGCCACACATGACCAGACTCCTCATGTCATGAGGTTTATGGTCCTGCATGGATGCGGTTCAGCCAATTCTTCAGAGGCCTTATGAGGCATTTATGCACAGAAACAGGATGGATGAGGCAATGGGCCTTATTGCCATGAATATTTCAGATGGATTATTGTTCCACCTGGATGGTCTGACTACACCCAGGGATATGTGGGACAAGTTCTCCACATTGTTTGGCACCATGGATCAGTTCAAGATTCTCCAGATAGATGCAGAGTTCACCTCCTTGGCACCTGACTCATTCACCAGCATTGAGGACTTCCTGATGAAGTTCAAGTCCCTTCGATCTATCTTACAGGTTGCTGGAAAGACGAAGTTAGATGATGAGTGTATCTTCCTGATACTCTCCAAGCTTCGTGGTCCTTATCAGATCTTCACTTCTACCTTCTACTCCACTATGGAT
>MU226316.1:4669171-4682475 GCA_018584345.1 Thuja plicata
CATCGAATGAATTTGATTTTATATATATATATATATATATATATATTCTTCAAGGATGTCTCATGAAGGGACATACCTCTTCGTGAGACTATGTGTCTCACGAAGAGTGGTGTCTCTTCGTGAGACATTATTATTATCAAATTTTATCAACTTAGAAAATTGCATTATCAACATATTATTGTTTATCAAAGTTGATCCTCATTATTGACTTGTTAATGTCGATCTTCATATTAACATTGAACATTATACTAGCTAATATATATCAACCTTCATTCTATTTGTTGTCCAAACATATGTTTAACAAAATCATTGTTAATAATGATATTGTCAACAATATCCTTATTAACAATGATAATTTTGTTAGGTTGATAAGATTGAAGTCAATATAAGTATTTTGATGATCATATAAATATGATTATCATTATTGATAATGATAATTAGAGTGATATCATTATCAATAATGATTACTCAATATTATAATTCAGATTCATAGTTTACACCATAATCAACATAAAGTAATGTCTTGATTTGGTTGATACCATAATTGACTTTTGATAATCAAATCAATAATATTAAGTTGCTATTGTTATCAACTTTATCAACAATTAAAGTTGATAACAATGTCAAATATAACATTGATATTGCTTTTACTCGTATTAGTTATCAATAATGATAACCACGATAGTTATCAATTATAACTATCATGGTTATCAAATAATAATAATTAAAGAATGAATATTAATGAATTCTCCAGTTGATAAGATCATCAAATGTATAATGATAATGTATATAACATATAATTCCAATTTTATCTAAAGAAGGAGATATCAAATTCTTAAGGTTAGAATAATCAGACCTAAGCTACAAATATTAACACTCCCTCTTAGCTAGGGAAGATTAATTATATCCTTTAATAGATATACAAGAGAAATATCACCTCATTGTGATATTAGGAGAGATGGTGGATCCTCAAATATAAAATTACATGATATTCATCAAGACTCTCATATAGAAATCTATTTGATATGTGCACTAGCATCATTTCACATGATGCATATCATAAAGATATCAAGTCATGGTAGAAGGATATTATTCACACATGGTATCCATCATGATAGTTTTAAATATTATGGTTTATCCATAGATATCAAGTCTCATGATATCTACCATAATGTTTCATTCATCATCATGATATGTCTATGGATATCAAGTCACATGATATCCATCATGCTACTGGGTTTACATAAGTGTTTATCCTTTGAAAAGTCATCGCCTTTCAAAGAATATCCCAGGGCCCATAAATTCATGGAGTCGCACACATGACAAGTAGAGTTTACACATTAAACATCTTAATATAAGTACAAATTAATAAATCTTAAATTTAATAATTACATTTCAACCATACCAAGTTTCTTACAAAAAAGAGAAACTTTTGCCTTGGCTAATGGTTTGGTGAGAATGTATGTAGTTTGTTCATCTGTACTTACATATTCCAATCGAATCACATTTATATCTACCATAACTCTAACATAGTGGTATGGAATCTCAATGTGTTTCGATCTGTTATGGAATACTGGATTCACTGATAGTTTTATACAACTCTGGTTATCACAATGAATAATGGTAGGATCCATAGGTTCACCAAACAATCCCACTAAAAGTTTATGAAGCCATACTGCTTCTTTTTCTCTCATGGATGCTACAATATACTCGACTTTTGTAGAACTTTGTGCCACTAAGGATTGATTCCTACTGATCTATGAGATCATAATTGATCCTAAACTAAAGCATCACCCATGTGTACTCTTTATGTCTATCACACAACCAACCCAATCTGAGTCATTGTACCCTTGAAGGTTCAGGTCAACATTGGTGTACTTGAGACCATACTTAATTGTTCCTCAAAGATATCTCAACATATGTTTAACTACAACTAGATGTATCTTCTTTGGTTCACACATGAACCAAATTAAGGCATTTAAAAAATAGAAAATATATGGTCTTGTGTTAACCAAACACATCAAGGATCCAATTATCTGTTGGTATAAAGTAGGATCTATATTTTATGAGTCAACTGTTGTTGTCTTTAGCTTGTGCAAATTTTATTCCATGGGTGTTTTCATGGGCTTACATTCCATCATTCCAAACCTCTTTAGAATGTCTATAGTGTACTTCCCTTGATTTAGAATAATCCTATCTTCTTATTGCCACACTTCTAACCTGAGGAAGTAATGTAAAAGTCCTAGATCCTTCATGTCAAATCCTGATGCAAGATCTTTCTTACATTTTATAATTAGGTGATCTTCTCCTATGATTAGTAAATCATCAACATAAAGTTCAAGAATTAACATTTCATCATTGATTACCATGTAGTATAAGTTTGGATCTATATCGTTCTTGAAGAATTTTAGACCTATAAGGTATTTATCAATCCTTTCATACCAGTCTCGAGGAGCCTGCTTAAGCCTATACAATGCCTTCTTTAATTTGCACACATGTGAATTGTTGTTATGTATAACAAACCCTTCAGGTTGTTCCAAGTATACTTCTTCTTCTATTATCTCATTAAGGAAGGGAGTATTTACATCCATCTAATGAATCTTCCATCTTTTAGAAGAAGCAATAGCAATAATTGCCCTAATAGAGGTGTACCTTGCAATTGGGGAAAAAATTTCCTCATAATCGATACCTTCCTTTTGAGAGAAGCCTCTAGCTACAAATCGAGCCTTATATTTCTCAATTCTTCCATCTGTAGCATGCTTGATTTTGAAGAGCCATTTAGAAGATACTTCAAACTTATCTTTAGGTCTGGGCACAATATCCCATACATCATTCTTCATAATGGACTGATACTCTTTTGACATGGCATCTTTCCAAGCTTGAATTTTGGTGGCTTCTTCAATACTTGAAGGTTCTGCTTCAATGATCTCACTCATTAAGGCAACATAATTAGAGTATCTGTTAGGTTTCTTCCTTTCTCTAATGGTTCCTTTAGGTAAGGCAAATATCTTTGCTTCTCGAGTCATCTTACTAAACCAACGTGGCCTTTTTCTATTTATTTTGAGCTCTTCTTTAGGATTAGTGTATTCATCTTCAAGAGACTCCCTCTGAATCTCAGGAGTGTGATTTTCTTCCATGTTTTGATATGGTTTTGAATTTACTGACTTATGAATGCTTTTGGATTTCTTGAAGGTTATATCATCTTCAAAGGTGACATCTCTACTGAACTCAATCTGTCTTTGTCCAGGTATAAAGATCCCATAGGCTTTGGAGGTTTCACTATAACCAAAAAATATCCCTTTTCTTCCAGAAGTTTTGAGTTTAGATCTTTTCTCTTTAGGCACATGTATGTAGAAAAGAGAACCAAAGATTCTTAGATGGCTAAAGACTTCTTCAGTGGTTTTTTTTCTAGACTGGAGTGAGGACATCTATTTTGAATATATACAACTGTACTAGAGGCTTCGACCCAGAAAGAGGTTTCTATATTTTGATCATACATCATGGCTCTAGCAGCCTCAACAATAGTTTTATTTTTCCTTTCTTCCACCCCATTTTGTTGAGGATTATAAGGAATTGTGAGCTCCCTCTTAATCTCAACATTAGTAAAAAAAATCTTAAAGATATATGAAGTTTATTCCCCTGTTGGTGAGTGATGTTTTTGGTGCGATATGAGACACTTAAGGGTTGTCATTTATGGCAACACATCTGATATGATGATCGATTGGAGCTAAGTATAGTTTTGGAGATACAGTCTCAAAATTCACTAAGTATAGAAACTGAAGTACAAAATATAACAATATTGTTTTGGACAACAAAGATCATATATGATATTTGATGACTTGCGAGCTTAAAGGAAGACACTTTAAAATATGTATGACCTTCAGTTAAGGTCGCTTGTTTTTTTGTGTTGATCGCAGAGAGTTAGAATGTTTTGAAGACATGCGAAGACAGTGGAATAGTGAAACAAAGAAGATGAACATTCACGATGATTGAGGGAGTATAAGATAGAATCCAAACGTGCTAAGTTGGACTATTATTGTGACTTACCTATACTTTGGTAGTACAAGGTTTCCGACATTGTATTTACTTTTTGTATAAGTATTTATTCTATTTTGTATTTTATTCAAGAGTCAACTAAATGATGTAACACACACACACACACACACACACACACACACATATATATATGAAGAACATTTTGTAAAGCAAAGATGTGAAAGAGATGTTAGAGATGATTGATCTGGAAGATGCGAGATCAAAGGTTGATAGATATTATTGAGAGCTACAACTGGAACTATCTAAGCATTAGAGATACTTGTTTTTGTTCATTACTGAGAACACTTTGTAACAAAAGTATTGTTTGTAAGAGATGTAAGCTTAGTGTACCCCTAATAGAGTTTTGTATACCTTTCACTGGGTTGATATTCCTTTAACAAGGAAATTTACTATGTAATACTCATCTCCTAACAGGGCTAGGTCTCCTAACAGGGAGATTATACTTTAGTGCATGCTTGTGGGTACCGTCCCCATCGGGGTTTTCCCTTGGCTAGGGTTTCCTCAACAACAAAATAATGGTGTAGTGAGTTGTGTGTTATTTTCTTATGTTATTTTCATTTTAGCAAGCTTATGGTTTATTTGGAATTGGTTTAATTTTAATTTAAAGTGTTGTAATGTTGATTCACCCCCTCTTAGTATTACTCAATCCTAAAAATTAGTATCAGAGTTGTTGGCCCTTGAAAATAAAGTTTAACAACTTAAGGGAGATTAAGATGGATTCTGTAAGTTTGGAAGAAAACTTTGAAGAAGCACTTGAAGACCTTGACAAAGCAAAATCAAAGAATAGTGACTTGAGATTCAAAAAGAGAAGAGATGAGGGATTCATTAAGAAACTAAAAGATAAGCTTGAACTTTCCAAAATTCAGAGACAAGATCTTACGGTTATGATAAAAGAGGATTCAAACAATAATAATTCGGATCAGATGAAACAACTTTAACAAGATAATGATACTTTAAAGCTTAATCATGAAACGATGGCTAAAGAGATTTGACAAGAAAAGGATGCTAAAAACAAAACTGAAGAACCCTTGAAGGATGCTATTATTCTGATGGGACAAATGAAGATTGAAATTGATCACTACAAGAACAAGTATTTGGAATTGGAGAAATATAATCAGATCATTAAAGGTGAACTTGTTGAGACAAAGAAACATATTGAGAGAATTCATATGAGCAGTGACTTGATCAACGAACAAAGAGAAAGACAGAAACCTAAAGGAGATATGACTAGTGTTGGCTTCAATGAAGTTGAATGTTCTAAGAATCAAGAAGAAAAATCTGATGCGAAGACTGATAGAGAAAAACCTACTCTTGAAGAACCTAAAGAAAAGATTAGACTTTCAGAGGTAGATGTTTTGGATGTAACAAGTTTGGACACATGAAGAGGGATTGCAGAGGTAAAACCCCTTTCAAACCTTTTTTTTGGTTATTGCTTTAATTGTCATGCATATGGGCACAAGAAAGTAGAATTCAGGAAACTTGATCAATCTAGGTGCAGACAAGATAACATTAGGAAGGAGTCAGCGGATAAACCACATGTTACAAATGTAATAACCTTGGTCACATCGCAAGGTATTGTAAGTTGTAGGTAAATCAGAACAAAACACCTCCTATATGATACAAATGTAACAATATAGGGCATATAGCAAAGTTTTGTAGGTACAATAGAGTAGACAATAGAAGAGTACCACCTCCTATGGATACAAAGAGAAATGACGGTGATACTGGTAAGAGTCTTGCAAAATATAGAAGTGAATTTGATAATTATTTCAAGAAAGTAGAGGATAACAACAACAATAAGATATGGAAAGTCAAAGAGTCTAATGAGATATTGGTTTAGGGAGAGACAGTAGATGCTACTAAATCTTCTCCTGATCCTAACACTACTACATCGACCTAAATGGCCGAACATGGCCTTAGGGAGAGCATTGGATGAAGACACCAGAATATATCCAGCCCATGATTCTAAGGAGTAAGATCATGCAAGATTGGTTATAGTGTATGCAGACATTATGGAACCTATATCTATAATCTCAACATCTGAAGATTCATATTCTGTGATCGTGAGATTTGTGATTGACTAGATAGTGTGCAAAGTTGAGTTTATTGGGTAAAGTGCATTTTCTCACTTAGAGATGAATAAAAGACATCAAAGTGACTTATTTCTTCACCATTTGAAGAGAAGAAACCAAGGAGAGAAGATTTTAGAGCATATCTGACTACCAAGAAGACACATTGTGCAATTGATCAAAGCGGAAGTTCAAAATTCAGCGTGTTTAAGGTATTTAAACTATCTACTAAAGCAGAAGTTATGGATGCACCATTGATTTATGATGTTATGGATAGACCTAGATATAAATTTAAGAAACATCCATTTAAGTCTTGTGAGGACGACACTGAAGGAGCTTTTTCCCAAACACCAAACGACTTTCTACACGGAGAAGATATTAGGACATACATACATTGCAAATATGAGACATTGGGAGATATGAAGATTTTCAAAGAAATGAAGGTTACGATTGGTCTAGATGGTAAAATGAAGGATGAGTTCAAACTCCTAGATAACCTGAGGATTATGAAAATGATAGACTTGTATGAATTTAGTGAAGAAGAATGGTTCAAAATTATACTTAGCAGAGTTCATGACCAATTCATTTGGATAGAGGAGCAACCTGTAAAGATTTTTAGTTAGTTGATTCATGACATAACTAGGGTAGAAAACACTATAGTTATCCCTATAGTAGAAAAGAATACAAAGAAACAAGTTGAAACCCTAACACATTCTAAATGGGATAGGCGAGCAGTGACAGTGAATGACATTTTCCAACAGGATGTAAGACTAGTTGCAATGATACTTGGATATAAGCTTTACTACAGAAGTAGACCTAATTCAGTCTCAACAAGAGTTATTATGATGGCTTATAGGATGGTAAAGTAAAACACAACATTCAATCTATGTGAGGTTCTGACATAAGAGATTTTAGAGAATGTGAAGTTAATCAACAAGGATAAATCTAAGGCTTTTAGATTTGGCTCACTTCTAGTTCACATGTATATCCATATTGAGTGTAAGTTCCTTGGAATGTACCCTAGAGCATGGAAAGAAAACATACCCACTGGTATTCAGATATCATAGAGTTACAGAAGACAAAACAACACATGGGTGGATGGAGAATTATTTGGTATGATCAAAATTGTACAGAGGCAAATGAAAGAAAGATTCATAATCCCTGAAGAGTTGGTTGAGAGATACAAGGGTACAATTTGTTTCATGGTTGAAACTTAATGTGTATGTTTTGAGGCAGTTGTACCAAGGAAGAAATGGTGTTACCCTATGGGCTATGAAGTCAGTTCAGAAGTTTTAATCATGCAAGTTGAACATGTTTTGGAATCTGAAGTTGATACATCTAAGGATAGATGGGGAACCTATAAAGAGAAATTAGCTAGAGTTAGAGAAGAGCAGACTAGAGGTATAAGGAAGAGAAGAGTAGAAAATGTAATTGATGACTATGTAGATAAGGCCTAGAAAACAAAGAGGAAATGAGAGAAGTAAGGAAGAAGATAGCAGAGAGATCTTTTGGGTTGGCAAGCACTGCTACTGCAACCCTTCCACCTCCAAAAGTTGTGCAGGTAATTAGTCCACTTTCTACTGTGATAGATGTAACTACACCCTTACCAACATAGAAGACATTGAAGGAAGAGACAACAAAGCTTGTGCCTTGGAGAAACACAAGGTCTACTAAACTAGATTCACCTCCTAAGAAACAGAGGACAAAAGAAGAAGAGAAGAAAGTTGAAAAAGAGACCACAAATGTAAGACATCTATGGAAGCCGGATATGAAGATGCTAGATAAAAGAGTTATTGATCAAGGGAAGCTTGTTTCATTGGCTAAATACTATGATAGGTATGAAGCATCTGACAAACTAGTGATTGAAGACATAGTGATTAATCACTTACTTATTTTCAAGAAGAATCTACTAGAGATAGAGGGCAGTATACCTGAGGAATTGTATGGTAAATTGGAGATTAGAAAGAAACTTTCACATATAGAAGATGAGACAATTAGGATCAAGCTATTCAAGGTTATGTTTCCAGTAGTTTTTGTATAAGAGAGAGAGAGTACTTGAGGAACTCAAACCTTTGTTGAGAACTAAATCAAGATTAGTAAAAAATTATGGGCAGAAAATATGATGAAGTCATAGAAGATACTCAAAAGGACATAGATCAGATACTTATGAGAAATATTCCTAAGAAAACTTCACCTCCTAAACCTACTATGCCTACACCTATAGGAATTAGAGGGAGATCCAAGTCAGTCGATACAAATGTTTAGAGAAGCGAAGTAAGTACTAACAAGCAACCATATTTATTTGTTTCTGGTGTGCCTATGACCCTTGACACTTCACTTGATGAAAAAGATCCATTTGAAGTAAACATTGATAATACAGTGGCAGAAGAAGAGGAAGAACAGAAAGAGGAAGAGAACATAAAAGAATCAGAACACAGAGATGAGACAGATATAGCAAAAGGAGAAGAGGCAAGAATTGACATAAAGCATGAAATTAACACATCCACTATTCTATTATTGGCAAGCAAGGACAATTCTTTAAGCACATATGTTGATAATATGGATGAGGATGAATTGATGAGACTATCCTTCATCGCATTCATAAAGGCTAAAGAAATATCTGAGAAGAAAGGAGACAAAAAGGCTAAGGTAATTACTAGAGCAGTTGATATTGTGAGTAAACTACTTCCAGACCCTATTCTTTTTCAAGGAAAAGATGATGCAGAGAATTTGAAAATGGAACTAGATGATTTTGATAGTCACTATGAGTCCTTAGTGAAGATCACTGAAGAGAAGGCTGAGAAAAGTTATCTAGAGAAGGAGTTGAAGGAAGTATTCCAGTCTGATTCATGGGACTTGGGTATTCTGAGATCAGCTACATCAAAAGCCAAAAGTTGTGTCACACGTGGAAGGATGTTATACAACTATTGTATGAACCCTATCAAACACATTCATAATATTGAACACATTATTGTGAAGGACATGGCTACTCTGGATAGAATGATGGACAGTTGTGAGACCTCCTCACAATATGTAATGGAGATGGATAGAGAGGTATCAAATAGTTTTTATAAGTTGAATATCTTGGATATAGAAAAAGGGAGAGTAATGACAAGATTTGGTTTGTTGAAGAGTCTAATCACTCCCAAGCTATCAATTATTGAAGTTAATCTATCTGATATTGAGAAGACTGCAGATTCATTGAAGAATTATATGCCCATGAAGTTAAAAGCAGTAGAGACTTCATCATATGCATTGAATGGACTAATACATGTTAGTCAATTGTTGATAGACTCGTGGAATGTAAAAGTGAATATCTTGGAAGATTCCTTTCAAGATGTTCTAAAATTGGTGAGAAAGAACTGAATTCTTTTGTAAATTTTGGATACACCTTTGTCATTGATGTAAAAGGGGGAGAAGAGAATAAAAGGAGAAAATCATAAAAGAATAGAAAAAAAGAGAATAGTTTGTGTTCGGACGCTTAGTCATTTTTCGCTAAGTGTTGCCATCAATGCCAAAGGGAGGGATTATTTTCAAGTGATGGTTTTGGTGTGATATGAGACAATTGAGCATTTTCATTTATGGAAACACATCTGATATGATGATCGCTTGGAGCTAAGTACAGTTTTGGAGATATAGTCTCAAAACTTACTAAGTATAGAAACTGAAGCACAGAGCATAACAATATTGTTTTGGAAAGCGAAGATCATATATGATAGTTGATGACTTGCGAGCATAGAGGAAGACACTTTAGGATATGTATGACCTTCAGTTAAGGTCTCTTATGTTTTGGTGTTGATCACAAAGAGTTAGAATGTTTTGAAGAGATGAGAAGACAGTGGAATAGTGAAACAAAGCAGATGAACAGTCGCGATGATTGAGGGAGTATAAGATAGAATCTAAACGTACTAAGTTGGATTGTTATTGTGAATTACCTATACTTTTGTAGTACAAGGTCACCGACATTGTATTTACTTTTTGTATAAGTATTTATTCTATTGTTTATTGTATTTGAGAGTTGACTAAATGATGTAACACACACACACACATATATGAAGAACATTTTGTAAAGTGAAGATACGAAAGAGATGTTAGAGATGATTGATGGCAGATGCGAGATTAGATATTGATAAATATTATTAAGAGCTACATCTGGAACTATCTAAGCATTGGAGATGCTTGTTTTTGTTCATTACTGAGAACACTTTGTAACAGAAGTATTGGTTGTAAGAGTTGTAAGCTCAGTGTACCACTAACAAGGTTTTGTATACCTTTAATAGGGTTGATATTCCTTTAACAAGGAAATGTACTATGTAATACTCAGCTCCTAATAGGGCTAGGTCTCCTAACAGGGACTTTATACTTTAGTGCATGCATGTGGGTACCATCCCCACTGGGGTTTTCCCTTGGCCAGGGTTTCCTCGGCAACAAATAATGGTGTAATAAGTTGTGTGTTATTTGTTTATGTTCTTTTAATTTCATTAACCTTATGGTTTATTTGGAATTAGTTTAAGTTTAATTTAAAGTGATTTAATATTGATTCACCCCCACTCTCAGTATTACTCAATCCTAACAATTGGTATTAGAGTTGTTGGCCCTTGAAAAGAAAGTTTATCAACTTAAGGGAGATCAAGATGGATTCTGTAAGTTTGGAAGAAAACTTTGAAGTAGCGCATGAAGACCTTGATAAAGCAAAAGTAGAGAATGGTGAATTGAGATTAAAATTGAGAAGAGCTGAGGGATTCATTAAGAAACTAAAAGACCAACTTGAAATTTATAGAAGTCAGAGGCTGGATCTTATGGTTCAGATAAAAGAGGATTCAGACAATGCTAATTTAGATCATATGAAACAACTTGAACAATAGAATGATACTTTAAATTTTAATCATGAAATGGTGGCTAGAGGATTCAACAAGAAAAGGATGCTAAAAAAAAAACTGAAGAAGCCTTGAAGGATGCTCTACGGGAACAAATGAAGACAAAAATTGAACACTACAAGAACAAGTATCTAGAATTGGAGAAATACAATCAGATCATTAAAGGTGAACTTGTTGAGACAAATAAATATATTGAGAGACTTTATTTGAGCAGTGACTTGATTGATGAAAAAAGAGAAAGATAGAAACCTAAAGGAGATATGACTGGTGTTGGCTTCAATGAAACTAAATGTTCTAAGAATCAAGAAGAAAAATTTGATGCGAAGACTGATGGAGAAAAACCTATTCTTGAAGAACCTAAAGAAAAGATTAGACCTTTCAGAGGGAGATGTTTTAGATGTAACAAGTTTGGACACGTGAAGAGGGATTGCAGAGGTAAAACACCTTTCAAATATTTTTCTAGTTATTGCTTTAATTTTCATGATGAACCATAACTGATTGAATGTTTGAAGATGTTAAGTTGATCACCGAAATGCAGAAAGATAATGCAAGACATTAAATTAGTTAATGGATTGTATTGTCATTGATGTCAACTTAATATAATATGATTGGTTATATACAAAGTGACAGACTTTAGAGAACTAGAAAGATAAAGGTTATGCTATCAGTAATGCATAAAAGATCAGTATTCACTAAGTGACAACAAACACCGACGGGTAGTGCACCCCGACGGATAGAGAACCCTAAGAGGAAATTCACAGTGATTCCTGAGCAAGAAACCTGACAAGCATTACCGATGAGAAGAATCATAAGCATTACCAGTGAACATAACTTCACAGTGATGCTTGACGAATAGACAACCCCGATAGAGATGCCTGAGGAGAACTGAAATGTTGACCAAAGCTAACAAGATTTAAAACACCAAAAGAAACTGAAGTTTAGAAACAACAAAAGACTCATATGGCAAGAGCTAAAGAAGGAGTTAACTGGTTGTTAATATTGTTTTCATCGACAAGTTAAAACCAGAGATAAGTGAAAGATTTAAAGTTGTTTTATTCTAGTTGTCAAGGAGAAATCTATGGGATAAAACTTAAGTAAAGCTTTAAAGCAAGATTGGGTAGAATTGCAGATCACACCAAGAACAATAAATTCAAGAGCTAAGAAATGGTGATATCATGTTTATAAAGAGATAATCTAATTCATTGTGAATTAGGGGAGTGAATAGAGAAGAAGGATGTTGAAGAGAAACTGACAAAGAACAACTTCATATAGTCCCGATCAATCAACTCTAGGAAAGAGAAAGATTTCTGAAGACACCGAGAAATAGTGAAGCACAGCATCACCGAGTAGAAAGAAGTGGAGCAAAGGTATTAAAAAGACACATTGATCATAAAGGTATTACGAGCTTACAATAGATCTCAAAATCTGTAAAGTATAGTTGTATATGTGAACAAATCATTTACTGTTTCAATTTAACCATTAGGTCATAAAGTCTCTTAACCGAGTAGGCCTTAAAAATCCTTTCTATATTGAGATACATCCCAAGGATTATCACAAATTTTGATCATAAAGATAGCATGAGATGCCAGATACCAATTGACAAACTACACTGGGTTTGGTCATAGAAGGTAGCATAGAGATGTCAGATATCAAGTCACAAACTATTATATTTAAATCCTCTAACAAGGTCACACCTAGCAGTGTGTTTGTAATCTTTAATATGGTTGGCTCTTCACCGAGCTCACTTCATAAGAGTGAAAATTTTGGTTTACCGGTCCCAAGTGGTTTTTCCCTTAACAAGGTTTCCACATTAAAAATCCACGTGTCAATGTGTTTATGAGTCATTACTTTAGTGTTTTGCATTACACATAACTAATATGGATTGATCAGTATACACTAAGTCATTTACTGTATTTTGGTAAATGAAAGACTGCTAATTGGTAAACAGTAAGAATAAGGTTTAATAGTGAACTCTGAGCAGTAGTTATTTATTATGATTGTTTGAAGGAATTCATCTTGTAGAACTGAAGGTAACTAGAGGCTTGATATTGTGGTACTAAGTTTTTGGGTTGATTAATTGGAATATTTTTTAAGCCACTGATTCACCCCCTCCCCCTCTCATTTATTCTAATAATTGGTATCAGAGCTTCAATGCTTAGAAAGGGAGTTTAACAACTCAAGCAAAAGATCACAAGATGAACAAACGAGATGTGCCCAAGTTGAATAAAGACAACTTTGCATCATGGCAAAGCAGAATAAGACTCCACCTATCAGGTATTGGTAATGATGTTACTCAACACCT
>MU226316.1:4689509-4707026 GCA_018584345.1 Thuja plicata
GCTTTCACTGTCTCTTCTAGATGAGTGTCTCTGACTAGATTTGCTTATTCTCATAGAAGACTTGAATGCAGACTCTAAGCTTGGTAAGACACTATTATCAAAGTTATTCATCTCAAATGAAATCAGTATACCAATCAGGCTATCAAGAGTGACTGTATTATTTGTTACTTCTCTCATTTCTTGAATATCAGAGACTCTAATAGCATATATAGGCAATAGGGTTCTTGGGATTTTACTTACCACTGTCTCCTCTTCAAGTGTACCTCCAACACCTCGTATAACATTGACTACTTCTTTTATTCTTGTGTTTACTATGTGATGTTTTCACCTTCTTTCATTTTGAGATCATCAAACTTTCCTCTAAGGCTTTCTTTCTTGGCTCTCAGAACATTTGCATCACCTCCATGTGCAAGTTTCAACTTGTCCCACATTGACTTTGCATTTTTGCAATCTTTGACATCCTCAAATTTAGCATCAAAGAGTGAGGCTGAAAGCTCTATAACCATGCAATTATGTTTATGCTTTACTCTCAATTGATCTACTGCCAATGGTCATGTAGGCAACACATATGCAATATCTAAGTATTGAGTAATATCATTTCCAATACCTGATAAGTGAAGCTTTATCCTGCTATGCCATAAAGCAAAGTTGTCCTTGTTCAACTTGGGCACATCTCGTATGTTCATCTTGTGATCTTTAACTTAGGTCTTGAAACCTTCCTTCTAAGCACACAAGCTTTGATACCAATTGTTAGTAATAACTGAGTGGGGGGGTGAATTAGTGGCCTAAAAAATTTATCCAATTTAAACTTTAATCCAACAATCAATACTTCTCAAATTATTAAGTCCCAACAAGATGCATGCCTTTGAAATACTTGAAACAAATAACTGCCTGTCGGTTTACCTTGTCTGTCCTTATTCTCCTTGATAACCGATAAGCAGTAAACTGTATTTTTTGATACTTAGTAAATATGTAGAGTATACCATTCAATCCATAAATGCATATGTAGAATGTAAAACAATAAAGTAATGGACCATACACATATAAAACAAGGATTTTAACGTAGAAACCCTGTTAAGGGAAAAACCACTGTGACCGGTACCCCAAATTTTCACTCTTCTAAAGTGAGCCGTGTTAGGAGCCAACCCTATTAAAGGTTATAAACACGCTGTTAAGTACGACCTTGTTAGAGGATTTTTATACATAGGTTGTCACTTAGTATCTGGCATATACGCTACCATCCTTGAATCAGTCTCATGACTGTCAATAGGCTTTATGCAAATCTTACTACCATCCTTGAATGAGCCTCCTTCTTAGACTGTCAATAGGATTTAGGTAAGACCGGTGCTACTATCATGAGTCAACCTTCTAGTCATATGTTAGGATATACCTCAATTACAAAAGACTGTTAAGTCTTTCTCTGTTAAGAGACTTAATGCTTCAATGGTTAAATTGAAACAAAATGACATGTTTCTAATGCAACTGAATTACATATTTTTAGATCTATTTACTTAAAATATCTTTCTGATCAATGTATTAATTCAATTCCTTTATACTTGACTCTTTCTGCTCTGTGATGTTGTGTTTTTCTGTTTGTCGGTGTTTGCAGAATTCTTTAGCTCTTCCCTAGCTTGATTAATCAGAACTGCATGAAGTTTAACCTTCATCAGTTTCTCTTCAGCATCTTCTATCAGTTCACTCCCCCGTGTATCTGATTGCTTGTGGGAATGAATTATGCTTGTCTCTTATATAGACATGATATTCCTTAATTCTAGATTCTTGATTCTTGATTCTTGGTGTGAAAAACAATCCAACCAAGTTGATTTACGGCTTTAACTCCTGATTTATCTCGTAGTTATCTTCTTGCCAACTATACAAATCATCTTTAAATCACTTACTTAATTGGGGTTGAATAAAACAAATCAAACAACCAGTTAATTCTATCCTTTAGCTCTACCAACTAGATATTTTTTCATTTTCTGATCACTCTATTCCGTCGGTCAATTCTGCAGTTCGTCGCCAGTGACAACTGCCAGTTCCGTCAGTGTCACTTCAGTTAGCTTCGGGATCTCTGTCCGTCAGGCATTATTGGATCTTGCTCGTTGGGAAACACTGTTTTTAGCTCGTCGGGCATCCTGTGATTTTTCTTTGTCAGGCAACACTGTCTTTTTCTCATCGGGCATCACTATGACTTTATCTTTGTATTTACCGATGGTGTGCACTTCGTCGGTGTAGTCTGTCACTTAGTGAATACTTGACTTTTATGCATTGCTAAAAGCATAACCTTTATTCTATTAATTCTCTGAAGTCTTTGGCATTATGTATATGACCATACAGATGATATAAAGTTGACATCAATGACAATACAAACCATTAACTGATTTAATGTCTTGCATCATTTTCAACTTAATATAGTCAACCATTTAATCAGTTACATATCATCATTGTTTAATGGCTAGAAACAAAGACATATGGTTATGACATAAAAGACTGTGCCATGTGAATTTTGACAACATGATAAAGATAAGCAATAAAAGGAAAGTAAGAGGCTTATCGAGCATGTCAAATCCCGAACATATCATGTGCAAGAATTGTCAAAAAGGTAAAATCACAAAGTCTAGTTTCAAGAGTAAGTCCCATACATCTAATGCAATTCTAGAATTAGTCCGTACTGATTTATGTGGACCTATAAGGACAAAGAGTTACTATGGTGATATGTATTTCATTCTTTTTGTTGATGATTATTCTAGAATGATGACAATTGTGTTCTTAAAGGATAAATCAAAAGCATTCAAGATGTTTAAATGGTATAAGGCTATGATAGAAAAAAAAAAGTGGTAAGGAATTAAAATGCTTAAGATCAGATAGAGGAGGGGAAATAATTTTAGATGAAATCACTAACTTCTGTAATGAGCATGGAATTAAAAGATAGGTTTTTGCACCAAGAAAACCACAGAGAAATGGGATTGTTGATAGGAGAAATAGATCCATTGTTGATTGTGCTAGAGCATTGATGATTGAAAAAAGCATCACTCAAACTTTCTTTAGGGAAGCTTTCAGTATTATTGTCTACATAGTGAACATAGTACAATTAAAGAAGGACACAAAGAAGACACCCTATGAGCTATGGTATGGTTACACACCCAATGTAAGTTACTTTAGAGTTTTTGGTAGTCAATGTTACATTTTGAAAGATGATTAAAATGGAAAGCTTGACTCCAAAAGTGAAGAAGGTATCTTTCTAGGGTATTCCACCAAAAGAAAGGCTTATAAATGTCTTAACAAGTCCTCTAACAAGATCATTGAAAGTTCAAATGTAAGAATAGATGAATTTGTAGAGAAGAATGATAAGGAAAGTAGAAAAGAACCAAAAGACTACAAAATTTTTGTTTATACTGAAGAACCTGACACTCTACCTGAGCAACAATGTATCACTCCTGAGCAACAGAACATTGCACCCGAGCATCAGGTTGCAATTACCAAAAATTAGGAAAATCCTCAAGGTGATGTTCTGAGTGATGGAGATCAGAATGATGGTCAAGATGATGATTAGAATAATGGAAAAAGGGTTGAACCAAAACTTGCCAAGTATGTCAGAAGACATCATCCATAGAATCAGATCATAGGATACAAGAAGGTTGGAATGAGAACAAGAAGTAAGTCACTAAACACTAGATGTTTACATTGTGATTTTGAGCCTAAATTTGTTAATATTGCACTTGAAAATGAAGAATGGGTCAGCCCTATGAATGAAGAGATAGAACAAATTGAGAAGAACAAGACATGGACACTAGTACAGAGACCTGATGACAAGAATGTCATCGGTACCAAATGGATATTTAGAAACAAGTTGAATGAGAATAGAGAAGTCAGAAGAAATAGAGCAAGATTAGTATGCAAGGGGTATGCACAAGAAGAAGGTATTGATTATAAAGAAACCTTTGCACCCATTGATACACTAGAAGGAGTTAGAATTCTTCTTGCTTATGTTGCATTCAAAGCATTCAAGGTATACTAGATGGATGTCAAATATGCATTCCTAAATGGAATACTAGAAGAAGAGGTATACATTGAACAACCAGAAGGGTTTGTTGATCCAGACAAGAGAAAAATGGTATGTAGACTACATAAAGCCTTGTATGGATTGAAACAACAACCTAGAGCCTGGTATGAAAGACTTCACTCCTATCTCATAAGCATTTAATTTGTAAGAACAAGTGAAAATAGCAATCTGTACTTAAAAGAAGATATTTATGGTAATATTCTAATTGCTAAAATATTTGGGGGTAATGAAATGTTATGTAAATCCTTTGCTAATGAAATGAGAAAAGAGTTTGAAATGTCTATGTTTGGGGAGATCAAATTCTTTCTTGGTCTATAGATTATTCAACAAGATGCAGACATCTATATCACTCAGGCCAAATACATCAAGGAAGTGTTGAAGATATTCAAGATGGAAGATTCCAAGCCAGTTGGAACACCTATGGCAATTGGATGTAAGATGACAAAGGAAGATAAGTCAAATGAGGTAAATCAAACCCTATATTGATCAATGATTGACAAACTAATGTATGTTGTTCATACCAGACCAGATATAGCACACACAATTGGAATAGTTGCAAGATTCTTTGCTAATCCCAAAGAATCACATATGACTGTTGTCAAGAGAATTTTGAGATATCTAAAGAACGGCGAGGACTATGGCTTATGGTATAACAAAAAGGGTAAATTTGAACTTCAACTCTATAAAGATGTTGATTGGGCTGGAAACTTAGATGACCAAAAGAGCACAACTAGAGGAGCATTCTTCATGGGTGACATACTTGTCACATGGATTAGCAAGAAGCAAGGATGCATCTCACAATCTACTGCAGAAGCATAATATGTGGCTGATGTTGCAAACTGCTCAATTATTGCATGGATTAAACAATTACTAGAAGGTATTAATATGAAGATTATTGAGCTAGTGAATATCTATTGTGATAATACCAGTGCAATAAACATATAAAAGAATCCAGTCATGCATGCTAAGACTAAGCATATTGAAATCAAGTATCAAATTAATTAAGAGAACAAGTGCAAAAAAAAGAAGCGATACTGGAATATGTTCAATCAAAGGAACAATTAGCTGATATATTCACAAAGAAATTATTGAAAGATACATTTGAGTACCTGGGAAATACACTAGGGGTCCAACCCTTGTCTATCGGTCAATAAGCTGACTAGGAGATTGCAGCAGTCTATACACAAATCAGAAGATCATTCCTGTTGATGCAAGCAAGAGAGATGGACTGCAAAGCTACATCAGTATACAACAAGGTACAAATCTTCACCAAACACCAGAAATATTTAAGGCTAATACATAGTTGTATTGCTGATGGATAGGGAAATTCAAGGAGTATATTATAAAAAGATGAAAGGATATAACTTTGTCATAATAAAAGTTTACTTTGGCATTGTTGTCAAAGGGAGAGATAATAATCATTATCCAAAGGGAGAGAATATCCAGAATATCCAAAGGGAGAGATTGCATATGAAATATCCATCAAAGGGAGAGAAGTAACATGAGAGAGAGAGAATGCATACTAAAGGAGAGATTGTTGTCAAAATAAAAAGAGATGATCAAGGAGAGGAATAGTAAAGGGAGAGAACATATTAGGAACAAAGACAGAAGCTAATACATCTATCTAGTAAAGGGATTGAAGATTGAAGAAAGCACTCTGCAGGAAATAAATCTAAGCTATATGAGCTTACCGAGAGCCAGGCGTTTGTTTAAGTTATAGAACAATAAATTTGGTAGTTTGATGAACCACAACTTGATATATTTCATATTGTATTAGAAATAATATAGTGTGATAATGTAGTGTGTTGCCATCAATGCCAAAGGCAGATATTGATGAACCATAACTGATTGAATGATTGAAGATGTTAAGTTGATCACCAAAATGTAGAAAGATAATGCAAGACATTAAATCAATTGATGGATTGTATTGTCATTGATGTCAACTTAATATAATATGATTGGTTATATACAAAGTGTTAAAGACTTCAGAGAACTAGAAAGATAAAGGTTATGCTATCATTAATGCATAAAAGATCAGTATTCACCAAGTGACAACAAACATCGACGGGTAGTGCACCCTAATGGATAGAGAACCCCGACGAACAGACAACCCTGATAAAGATGCCCGAGGAGAAATAAAGTGTTGACCTAAGCTAACAAGAGTTAAAACACCGAAAGGAACTAAAGTTAAGAAATGAAAAAAGACTTAGCTTGCAAGAGCTAAAGGAGTTAACAAGTTATTAATATTGTTTTCATCGACAAGTTAAAGCCAAAGATAAGTGAAATATTTAAAGCTATTTTATTCCAGTTGTCAAGGAGAAATCTACAGGATAAAACTCTGTTATGCCCTACATCCCCGTCCCTACATTTTGTGTGCAAAATGTTGGGTCCCCCTTTTTTCTTTTGCTTTGCTTTTTGCTGCGGCTTTGCCTTGTCTTTCTTTTCCTTTTTGCTTTCTTTCTCCGGGGTTTTCTTCCCCGGTGTGTGTTGTTTTCTTGGTTTGTTTTTCCCCTCCGGGATCCCGGATCCCGGAGGTTGCCTTTTGGTTGGAAGCTGGATTCCGGACTCTAGAATTCTTTATGATGATGTTCTTAAGTCTTAAGAACATCATCATAAGGAATCCCCGGGCCTGGAGTCTGGAGGTTGTGCCTGACCTAAAATCTCTGGAAGGAGGAGGATTACTTTTTACCACGGGTATAAATAGACTCGCCTGTCATTTTCACACTTACCGTGATTAAAATATTCGAGCACTTAGAGAGAAATAGAGCAATTTTCAAAGCGATTAGCAGAGCAGTTACAAAGAAATTTGTGATAATCAAAGCTTAACACCTTCTACTGTTCTCAGACGTACGCTAGTGCTTCGCGGTGGTGATCTCGACGGCTTGACGATTTGAAGTTGTTGCAGAATTCTCCTGGTAATCTTTCCCTTCCTCCGCCTTCTGTGTTTTCAGGTTGGTTTTTCTGCTTCCCTCCTCTTCCTTCTTGCTTTCATTTTCTGGTTTTCTTTGGGTTGGTCTATTTTTGTTTTCGTTTGCTTTATTTCTTTGGTCTTCTGGTTTTGCCGCTTGTTGGTGGCTCGACTCTGCCAGAAGGTTGTCCGCCTTCTGTGCAGGTGTAAATAGCCTGTAGATAGCATGTACATAATGTAAAATATTGTATATAGTTGTTTCTGCCGTGTCTGGTTTTCCTGCGGGAGTCGTCCCACGTGTATATTCATGCATATATGTGTATATCTGTAGATAGCCCTTGTATATCTCCCCCTCCGTTCCATGTATATACCCCTCATCTCTCTGTATATCCTATTGGGTGGCTCGACGAGCTGGTCGAGTTACCCTTGCCGTAGGTTTTTCGCTTCCAAGCTTGCTTCGAGGCAGAAAACCACCTGTTTGAAACTCGTCTCGTGGCCAATTTCAAATAGGCAATTTTCTCTCTCCTCCATCAAGGCTGTCAGGGCCTCATTTATTTCCCATGCGCACAATCACTTCCATCCAAGTGGATTTTCCTTTTCGCGCGTTGGAACAGTCGGCTCCGCCGCCAGTGCCATCACATCCATTCAATGCTAGCGCACGTGGCGTCCACGTGGACCTGCTTCCACATTCTTCTTTGCTAACGGTCATTTCTCTGGGACACGGGCCTCTTTCTGCTGTTCATCCTATGACTTTGTCAAGTACGATAAAATTTCCCGGACCCAGAGATATAATGAAAAATATTGTGTTTTTCTTTTCGGGTACTTATGCGTAAAACTAACTTTTCAGGAAAAGCAAACAGCGAAGTGGTAAGAACTCCGGACCCCGGAGTTACTGTTTTATTTTAATAAATATGTTCTGACGGTCGCTTTGTCTTGTAGGTCCGGACTTCATCTTACGAACATGTCTGAAGCATCCGCATCATCTCCTCCCGGAAGTCCGAAGTTGCCATCCACAACCGAGACCAGGGCAGCAGCAAAGTCGAAAATAGAGAAGGCCCTGGCAAAGCTGCCCCTCACCATGAAGTTTATGCAGGGTGAGGAGATTATGGGCTCAAAGAATGAGTCCAAGGTAAAATTTATGAGCGACCCCAGTGTCGGGACTTGGGCAGAAATGCAGGCCCTAGTAAAGATAATGCATATCCAGCGACAGGCTGGAGACAAAATTGCAACCAACGTCGGAGGTTCCAGAATTCTCTGGGCAGCTTACTTCCCATGTTCCGTGCAGTCTTCGGAGCTTGTTCTCACTCTGGTGGCCAACTACAACTCTTATGTCTGGGCCGTCATGTTAGCAGCTACACAACCCACGGGATTCCCCACTCCACTGGTGTCCCTTGACCCAGTTACTTTCCAAGCAGGCCTGGGAATACCACAATTTGATAGGTCCTCGGTGGTTACAAGGATAGAAGCCTTGAAATAATTCAATCACCTGGAGGCTGTTGCCTGGGTGTACATGAACACCAATTGGCTCAAGGTCCCAAAGAGGGATCCAAAAAGAATGAAGATAGATATCCCCCGCTCCGAATTCAAGGAAAGCATCCAAATGGGGATGATAGCATTGGCCTGGGTATTTGGGCAACCCTCCGCCCAGGAATTTGCAAAATAGATGTACTATTTCCTCCTGGGCATCTCCACTAAGGGAGAATTCTTCGACTGGGCGACCATTATCTCCAACCATGTCGACTCCCAGTTCCTGCAGCTGAACGAGAAAAAGAAGTTCTACATGACTTCTTATGTTTTCTGGGATCTAGCCCAACAGAGGCCCCACTCTAATGGCCTGCTTACAGATGGCATTCTCGGGATTGGCCGGGGACAGAAAGCACCGTGGGACCATTTCCCACAGATTCAATGGGAAGCCAGCCTCCCCAGTTACTATCGGGTAAACGACTCCTTCGTTTACTACCATTTGCTCACGCCCACCCGAGATGTCAGATACCGCCTGTCTACTGAGGCGATGAAATTGGTTAGTAGTTATGGGCACTACTATATCCAGTTCCAGCAGCACACATACATTAGGGTCGCTGGCTTCTTCGGGAAACCCTACTTGTTGCCGAAGCATTGCGGGGACAAGATCGTGCTGCTGGAATATTGCCGGCAGATGATGGAGCTACATGCCTTCTTGGCCCTCAAGAAGGTCCCCCATGTTTCGTTTCCAATCTCCTGTGGCAACTACACCTGCAGTCTAGCCGCCGCAAAGGAGGCAGACAATGAATTGAAATGTTATAACTTGTAGGAATTCTATCTGGAGCGGAGAAATTTTGATTCGCATGGCAGAATTGCAACGGCACTGCCCCGGGCTTTGGAGCCCCACCACGCACACATGGAAGACTTCTGGGCAGATCGCCAGGATGACATGGATGTACGCAGCTAGCACTATGATAGAATGACGGTCGAAATGATGCAGGAGCTAAAGCTCCAAAGATTCTCGGCGGACTTCTCAGACGACGCCCCCACCATAGATCCCCAGTACAAAGAAAAGGGGATTGACAAAATGCCACTGCTGGCAATGAATTGGGCCATCCAGGAGGACCACACGATTGAGGAATTCACTCGGGAAGTAGTCGAGTGAAGTCATGCCTATTTTAAGAAGGCGTGCCCCGGGAGTGTGCGCCTAGCCTCCAGGCCGGTACCAAAAGAAACACCATCGCCGGCACCAAAATTGACTCTGGGGGCCGGGACTTCTACACAAGGCGCAGACAAAGGAAAGGGGATAGAAACAACTCCCCCCGCACATCAAGTCCCCATTTAGGAATAGATTAAGCAATCTGTAGCGGCCTCCCAACAAATGAGGGAGCAATTGATCATAAGGCTTGCCACTCCCCCGCTAATGGCCAGACCAATTCATCCTCCTTCCTCCCCATCGCTGGCAGCCTTAATGGTCAAGGCGACGGGGGTGGATCCTATGAAGGAAGCAGCAATAGCCGATGCAGGTCTGCCTCTGATCACCCAGAGGAAGAGAAAGCACATCAAACAGCCCAAGGCAGAACCAACGCCAAGGGCTTCCCTCCCGAAAGAAGTAGAAATCCTTTCCTCCAGTTCCCCGAAACCGAAGAAGGAAGCAGAACAAACGGAGGACCCAGCCAATCCCCCTCCAGAGGAGGAGTTTGACGTATTTGCAGTCGATGAGTTCAGAAATCTGCAAGGGGAAGATACACAAGCGGAGACGGAAGTCCCAGAGCAAGAGCAAGAGGTTGTGGATCCGGAAGACCTGGAAGTAGAAGCCGCGGAACAAGAAGAGCAGCAAACAGAATAAAAGAGGCCAGAACCGGAGGTTATCTCCGGGGCCCCAGGAACAGAAGGTCCGAAAGTGGACCAACAGCCACCAAGTGAACAAAAGGCATCCGCTGGGGAACCCAGACACGGAACTTCGGGACCAACCATAACCCCAGCCGTCGTGTTCCCAAGGCCACTCTCGGGGGCAACCTTCGGGCAGGTAATCACAGCGGCCCAAACTCTGAATCTTGGCCCAATACCACCCCTCCTACTGATAGATGAAGAAGAAGAAGAAGAAGAGCAGCATGATGAGGAGATCCCCAAAGAAGCCGACCAGGGTCTAGACACATCAATTGACATCCAAGACCAGGCTGAGGAGATAGAAATTGAAGATGTTGCTACAGAAGAGGTTCCGGCAGGGAGAGAAACGGAGGAAGTACATGTTGAAAAGGAGCAGCCACCACCGGACACCAGGAGAGAATCTGAAGAACAAACTTTGGCAGGAACGCCACCTCTCCCACCTCCATGGCTCCCACCTCCATGGCTGGCAGAAAGTAGAAAAAGGAAAGCCCAATCCGATCCGACAGTCCCTCTCTCCCTGGCCGAAATGATGGCTTTAGCCCAGGCCCCGCCAAAAACAAAGAAGGCCCGGACAGTTCATACCCTTCGGACTGGGCCAGGCGGAGAAACAGTTGCAGTGGTAGCAACACCTCCCCCAGACGTTGATGAAGCGACCACGGATCCCGCAGATTATAATATCGCAGAGGTATCCCTGGGTAAAAGGGGAAAGCAGGGCGAAGTAGACCTGCTAAAGGAGGCAGCAAGGGCAGTGGAGGCCCGATATGAAAAGGAGGCACAGAGGCTCAAAGCTGAGAAGGAGAAGAATGCAAACCTTATGGGGTTGCTTGTAGAGCTGGCCCGACCCATCAACACCGCCCCTCCACAGACCTCCACATCAGAGGAATTACCGCAGAGCGACATAGACTCCCTGCGAGTAATGAAAAAGAAGGCCCAGGCAGTAGATGAATGGGTCTCTCTACAGATAGGAAACACCCGGCGTTTCCTAGCGACCACTCTCCCAGACCTATATATGGCCTGACAGATTATTCACCAGGCAGAAGCGCTAATTAAGCAATGGGAGAGTGACACCGAGAATTACCAGGCGTGGAAGGTAGAGTTCGAAGAGCTCCTCACCCTAGGGGAAGACATAGTTTCTGAATCCATAATTCTGGGTGAGGAATCATTTGATTTTGTAAGGGCTCAGCACTCCATACTGGACCTCACATTGGAGGTAACCAAGAATCTAGTAGAGTCCTTACAGAAAAGGTAAATACATTAAAATATTCTTCCAATTTATACAAGTCATTTGTAACAAAAGCTTCCGGGGTTGATCCCCTTGGTACAAATACTTATACCCCCGAGGAGTCAATCTTGGAAAATTTTGATGAAAGGATGGCATCTCGGTATCAATCCCCGGAGGGGATGGATGGGACCCAAATGGAAAAACTGACCAAAATGGTGCTTAAAGGCCATGATGCCGCAAGGATGGTAGACGAGTGCAGAAATAATGTTTCAGACCTGGCGGAACAAGTTGAAGTGGCCAGGCACAGAAGGGCCAGCCTAAGGAAGATTGATGAAGATGGCATTTTCTGCATCCTTCAGGCCTTCAATGATAATAATCAGCCTTGAGCGTTCTCCGGGAACCGGGGAAACTTGAGCATTAAGCATTCTTTATTCTTTTGGGGACGTAAGTTCCTAGATCCCGGAGTTCCGGATCCAAAATTTTGTATTCTTTAAAGTGATCTGTCTCCCGGTCCCCGAGGTCGACCGATCATTTTCAGAGGCGGTTAATAAAGACTGTCAGAGGGTAGTTGGGCGCATTAAGCGGCATTGGCTCGGCAGTTGGTTTCTAACAGGGTGGTCTTCTCAAGGCGCCGTTCAAAGGTACACCTGGCACATTGGAGACAGGGCACCGCATTTCCCATTTATGAGGCATGTAGCCTTGGTCCCTGGGGGACCTACTTCCTTCTTTCTTCTCTCTGGCTCTCTTCTCAAGGCCGATTCTTTCGATGTATATTCTTGTCTTCTTCTTCTGACATGGCAGACCTATTCTGTCTCCAGGTCTTTTGTAGGGTGGCGCAGGTAGTACCGGCCCCGAGATATTGTATTTTATTAAAGCACAGTAAAATAGGGTTAGGGTTAGAGAGTTGTATAAATAGGCAAATCGGCCCATTTCCAAGGGTCGGCGAAATTGATGATTTTGTTGTCCATAAGAAATAGCAAAGTGATTTCTGGTTCTAGTTGCAGAGCTCAATGCTCCATTGTTCTGTTCTTGGTAGTTAGATGCTCCCCTGGAGCCACCATTGTATCACACACCAGTGCTTGCTGGACTAAACATTAATGAGGAAGGAAGGATTCTTGGTAATGACTTTGTTGGTGTCTCTACTTCTGAGTTAATGGTATTTCATGTTTTAATGTTCTGCATGTCCTTCACTCTGATATGTTAAAGTAGATTAACGACCTCTTTATTTCTGCTACTGATAAAATGCTAATTGATGGTTGTGTATTTCTTCGGTATTTAGTGGTCTTTTCAGAGTGTTGTCGATGTTCCAGACTTTTCAGCATGATAGTAGTTAGATAAATGTTTCTAACCCTGCAGGATCTTTTTTATTTTATTCGCTAAGTGTAGAATGCTTCGGGAAACCCTTACTATTCTGAATCTCCGAAAGGATGAGTTGAAGTAACCAGCTATCCCCCTCAAAAACAGTCACCTCTCCCAACCGAGCCCCGCACCGTCGTGACCCGACACCCAGGTGCTTGAAGGCCCGGAGGATTTATTTCCCCCGGAAAACCTTTGCAGGCGGAGTTGGCCAATTTCTCCGGAACCCGGTGACAACTTATGACTGTTGGCAGACACGGTCAGCAAAGCCCCATCAACAAAAACTGGCGCTAGAAGGAGGGCATGAACTCATCCCCCTCCCAAGATTCTAATTTTACACCTCCTGAGGGTTCCCCGAGTTGTAGTTTTAGGAGACAAGCCTTTAGTGGGATTGGGTCCTTTTCCCCAGCTAAATTTGAAAGAGTCCTTAGGTTTGCCCTGAACCCCGGAAGGTTTGTCGAACTCGAGCCTCCTGCTCAAAAGAAACAGACGTCGAAAGTCATACCAGCCACTGTTGTCTAGGGATCTACCATATCTTCGAATACCCAAACTCCTCAAATAGTCCCGGGAACCAGTACTCAAACTACCCAACATATAGTTCCCCTAATGGCTGCATACTTTAGAAACATTAGGTCCCCAATGGGCACTTTCTGGGCACAACCAACGACTTACCCTCCCACCTGGAGAAGATCTGCCCGCGATATGAGCATTTAGGCTCACGGACTGCAAAAGAACATTTACAGACATACAAAGATGCCATGAATCGACACCGGATCCAACATGAAGATGTTGTGACCCGCATGTTTCCCTTGTCCTTAGGACAAAGCGAGTTGAACTGGTACCTGAACTTACCTACCAATTCCATAAACACTTGGCAGAATATGGAGGATGCCTTCTTGGCTGCCTTTCGCGTACATGTGGACCCAGCTTGGTCCCACAGCCAGTTCATCTCCATCAGAAAGGAACCCAATGAGCCTCTTGCAGCATTCAACCATAGGTTCCAGCGTGCCCTGAAGAGGTGCACGGTCCCTTTTATCCCATCGCCAGACGTTACTATACAGACCTATCTTAATGCGATGGACCCTTTCGTTGCCACCCTCCTTTGGAGAACAACCACCCCGGGCGACCGGGACACTTTGGCAAAAGTCTACAACCTGGCCTTAGAGCTGTCCCGCGGTCTCAATAAATCCCCGAGCGGGATTGGACAGAACACGCCTTTCAATATGATCCCCGGCGGAACTACTTATGCCGGGGGTTACAATCTCAATCTAGCAATAGGTGCCCCCTTGATGGCGGTGAATCCCCTGCCACCTTTGATAGACCAACAGGCACGATATGTTTACCCCTCCCAGACCCAGATGACACCGGGTCCGAAAGTCTTCCCTTGGAATCAGCCACAGCAGACACAACAGACTCAGACGCAACCGTCTGGAGTGCCCTTCTTCCAGTCATCCCCGGCTGGAGGATTGCCGCCCTCAACTCTGGTTAATCCTGCTGCCTTCTCGGGAAGCCAACAACAACCACAGTCGTCCTATTGTGACGCTAACACTCAGTTGACCGCCGAGGTTGAATCCCTCTGGCGAATGCTGTCCACTTTGACCATGGACATGGGTCAACTAAAGGCAGGGTCTTACGCACCCCAGAATTTGAATTCCCAGAGGGGAAACATCTTCTCCAGCCAACGAAGCAACAACGCCGGGGGAAGGAACTTCAACAACGCCGGGGGAAGGAACTTCAACAACGGGTCTAGACCCAACCAACAATAATGGAATAATAATGTTAACACCAGAGGCCCGCCTCTGAACCAAAACGCCAACCAAAATGGTGCTGGACCATCCCACTTTACGCCAGTCGCAGACTTCCAGCCCATGACTAACTGGTGTCGGCTGCACGATACAGGTTCGCACAATGAAGTGAATTGTGCCACTTTGGAGAAAGTCATAATGATCTCCCAGCTGGACAGGCAGCAATCGCACGATACCGCTCTCCCAGAGCCCCCTGTCCAAGAGCAAACCCAAAGTGCCTTCACCTGTGATACCATCTTCTTCGGTACTTTCGGAGAGGATGAAGAAGAATCTGAACTACAAGAATTCTTTGATGAATCCATTTCTCCCTTTGAGGCCAACGCCTTTACCAACCCGCGGGCTCCATACAACACCCGGAGCCAGGCGGGTAAAGGACCAGCTTACACACCTATACCTCCTACCAAAGATACTCCTCCCCGGAGTAATGCAACTAATCGACCCGTCCCTCCAAAAGGTCCTAGCTCTAACCAAGCAAAAGATCTCACGGAGGAAAATCACCAGTTCCCGGGAGGAAGATTCGATATCGCGAAGGCGTTAGAGCAGACCACCACCTCCATGACCTTGATGGAGGTTTTGTTAAATTTTCCAAGAAGAAGAAGTCCCTTCTAAAGCTCTTGGGGAACCTGGAAGCAGTTAGCCGCCCTCCCAAGACTGTCTCCTTCGAAGACGCTAATGCGGCTATCTTCCGGGGAAATAATGAGGACCCTCCCTTTCTGCTAGGCCTGAACATTTATGGAAAAAATATACACAACTGCCTAGTAGACTCCGGAGCTTTGAGTAACATCATGCCCCTATCCATTTGTCAGAAGCTCAGACTCCACCCCACCCCGTCTAATGGCGCAGTGATCCAACTAGATAAGACTGCTGTAAAAATGGTGGGGGAATTAAAGAATGTCCGAATACACCTTATCTAGGACCCCAGGATAGCCAGTATCATTAACATCTAAGTGGTTGATATCCCAGAGACTTACGGGATGTTACTAAGTCAGAACTGGTCTAAGTCCTTAAATGGATACTTTTCGACCGACTTCACCCACTTATGGCTTCCGTGGGAAGGAGAATCCAATCAGATCCGGGTTGAAAGCGAACCCCGGATGAAATAGGCCCTTACCGAAGTTGGAAGGGTCAATCAAGTCCTTTTCTTCGAGTCTTCTCTGGGGGTGTACCGACCCCTTGAAATCTTAACATTTGATTTCATCCCCGGAGAGGATCCCGTAGTGTTGCAAAGAGCACAAGACTTAGAAGAAAAGGCGAGAGTTGAAGTTAACTCTCAGGGTCCCTTAGCGACCCTTGCCACACTCCTGTCTGGCACTTGGTGCCGAGTGCATTACCAAAAACATTCAGAACATGAGTGTGAGCCATGCCTATCGATCGCTACCCGGCAACTTGATATCTTCCGGAGTGAACATACAACCGATTCCCCGGGACCCAGTACTCCTACAGGATGCACTCCTTTAGTGCCATCCACCCGGGAATCACAAATCAAAATGCCTCCGGGGATAAGTTCCACTTCGACGCTGGTAGTCCAGGAGAAAATCCCCAAGTCTCCCCGCAACAATCCAAAGGGAACTCCCCCTCCCCAGCCCAAGATTTCAAATAATGACTTATGGACCCTGAAATTCGACGGGTCCCGATCCAAACAGGGTTGTGGGGCCGGGGTAGAATTAATCAGCCCGCGGGGAAAATCCTTCCTCACGTCCTACAGGTTGCAGTTTAACTGTACAAACAATGTCACGGAGTACAAGGCATTGGTCCTTGGACTCCTATTCGCACTAAGGAAAGGTATCACCCGCCTCCGGGCTCTGGGTTATTCAGAGTTGGTTGTTAAACAAGTCCGGAGTCAATATACACGTCATGACAAAAGGCTGGCCGCATACCAGAACCGGGCTTGGAGCCTTATTGAAGATTTCGATGCCTTTGGCATTGACCTTATTCCCCGGCGACAAAACTATGTCCCAGATGCCCTAGCTGTTTCTGCCAGCACACTTGAGCCGATGGCCGGCTCACGACTCTGAAGATTTTCAGTTGAGATGGTCCCCACCCCCTCCATCCCAGATAATGTTACTCACTTTCAAGTTTTTGAGGATGATCAACATATCCTGGCCTTCATGGCCAATGTTGGTGTTTTTGAGGATCAGATAGTGGAGGAACGAGACCACGATGACACTAGACAGGGTGATGAAGACGATGGGATCATGGACTTGCCCACCAACACTATCCCTAAGGGGATGGTTGCATTAGAGTGAATCTTTGACTTGGACCCTCGGGCCCATGAGAAGGTATCATCCTCCCCTAAGGGAGTAAAGTTTGAAAAAGTTAACATCGGCCAGCTCGGTGAAGAGAAAATCATCCACATAGGCACCTCCTGTTCCCCTGAGGAAAAGGAGAAGATTCTCGCGGTCCTCCGAGAATACATTGATGTAATTGCCTGGGGTTATGAAGATTTAAAAATGTATGACACCTCCATCATGACCCACACTATTCCCCTGAAGCCAGACGCTAAGCCCCTTCGGCAAAAGCAAAGACCGGTCAACCCCCTGATAGAGCCTCTGATTCGTCAAGAGGTAGAAAAACTACTGTCAGCTTGGATTATCTTTCCAATCCGGCATACTACATGGGTTGCCAACCTGGTCCCAGTCAGGAAGAAGAACGGTGAGATCCGCCTTTGCGTGAATTTTTGAAATTTGAACAAGGCATCTAAAAAAGATAATCACCCTCTCCCCTCGTTGGATGAGGTGTTGCAGATAGTAAATGGATCCCAGATGATGTCTTTCCTAGATGGATATTCGGGATACAACCAGGTCATGGTCAA
>MU226316.1:4712346-4728362 GCA_018584345.1 Thuja plicata
AATTCAAGGAAAGCATCCAAATGGGGATGATAGCATTGGCCCGGGTATTTGGGCAACCCTCCGCCCAGGAATTTGCAAAATAGATGTACTATTTCCTCCTGGGCATCTCCACTAAGGGAGAATTCTTCGACTAGGCGACCATTATCTCCAACCATGTCGACTCCCAGTTCTTGCAGCTGAACGAGAAAAAGAAGTTCTACATGACTTCTTATGTTTTCTGGGCTTTAGCCCAACAGAGGCCCCACTTCAATGGCCTTCTTACAGATGGCGTTCTCAGGATTGGCCGGGGACAGAAAGCACCGTGGGACCATTTCCCATAGATTCAATGGGAAGCTAGCTTCCCCAGTTACTGTCGGGTAAACGACTCCTTCATTTACTACCATTTGCTCACACCCACCCAGGATGCCGGATACCGCCTGTCTACTGAGGCGATGAAATTGGTTAGTAGTTATGGGCACTACTATATCCAGTTCCAGTAGCACACATACATTAGGGTCGTCGGCTTCTCCGAAAAACCCTACGTGTTGCCCAAGCATTGCGGGGACAAGATCGTGCTGCTGGAATATTGTCGGCAGATGACGGAGCTACATGCCTTCTTGGCCCTCAAGAAGGTCCCTAATGTTTCGTTCCCAATCTCCTATGGGAACTACACCTGCAGTCTGGCCGCCGCGAAGGAGGCAGACAATGAAAGACTTCTGGGCAGATTGCCAGAATAACATGGATGTACGCAGCTGACACTATGATAGAATGACGGCTGGAATGATGTAGGAGCTAAAGCTCCGAAGATTCCTGACGGGCTTCTCAGACGACGCCCCCACCATAGATCCCCAGTACAAAGAAAAGGGGATTGACAAAATGCCACTGCCGGCAATGAATTGGGCCATCCAGGAGGACCACACGATTGAGGACTTCACTCGGGAAGTAGTCGAGCGAAGTCATGCCTATTTTAAGAAGGCGTGCCCTAGGAGTGTGTGCCTAGCCTCCAGGCCGGTACCAAAAGCAACACCACCGCCGGCACCAAAATTGACTCCGGGGGCCGGGACTTCTACACAAAGCGCAGACAAAGGAAAGGGGATAGAAACAACTCCCCCCGCGCAGCAAGTCCCCATTCAGGAACATATTAAGCAATCTGTAGCGGCCTCCCAACAAATGAGGGAGCAGTTGATCACAAGGCTTGCCACTCCCCCGCTAATGGCCGGACCAATTCGTCCTCCTTCCTCCCCATCGCTGGCAGCCTTAATGGTCAAGGCGACGGGGGTGGATCCTACGAAGGCAGTAGCAATAGCCAATGTCGGGCCGCCTCTGATCACCCGGAGGAAGAGAAAGCACATCAAACAGCCCAAGGCAGAACCAGCACTAAGGGCTTCCCTCCTAAAAGAAGTGGAAATCCTTTCCTCCAGTTCCTCGGAACCGGAGAAGGAAGCAGAACAAACGGAGGACCCAGCCAGTCCCCCTCCAGAGGAGGAGTTTGACGTATTTGCAGCCGATGAGTTCAGAAATCTGCAAGGGGATGATACACAAGCAGAGACGAAAGTCCCAGAGCAAGAGCAAGAGGCTGTGGATCCGGAAGACCTGGAAGTAGAAGCCGCGGAACAAGAAGAGCAGCAAACAGAAGAAAAGAGGCCAGAACCAGAGGTTATCTCCGGGGACCCAGGAACAGAAGGTCCAGAAGTGGACCAACATCCACCAAGTGAACAAAAGGCATCCGCTGGGGAACCCGGACCTGGAACTTTGGGACCAACCATAACCCCAGCCGCCGTGTTCCCAAGGCCACTCTCGGGGGCAACCTTCGGGCAAGTAATCACAACAGCCCAAACTCTAAATCTTGGCCCGATACCGCCCCTCCTACCGACAGATGAAGAAGAAGAGCAGCATGAAGAGGAGATCCTCGAAGAAGCCGACCAGGGTCTAAACACATCAATTGACATCCGAGAGCAGGCTGAGGAGATAGAAATTGAAGATGTTGCTACAAAAGAGGTTCCGGCAGGGAGAGAAACAGAGGAAGTACATGTTGAAAAGGAGCAGCCGCCAACGAACACCGGGAGAGAATCTAAAGAACAAACTTTGGTAGGAAGGCCACCTCTCCCACCTCCATGGCTGGCAGAAAGCAGAAAAAGGAAAGCCCAATCCGCTCCGACAGTCCCTCTCTCCCTGGCCGAAATGATGGCCTTAGCCCAGGCCCCGCCAAAAACAAAGAAGGCCCTGACAGTTCATACCCTTCGGACTGGGCCGGGCGGAGAAATGGTTGCAGTGGTAGCAACACCTCCCCCAGATGTTGATGAAGCGACCGCGAATCTCGCAGATTATAATATCGCAAGGGTATCCCTAGGTAAAAGGGGAAAGCAGGGCAAAGTAGACCTGCTAAAGGAGGCAGCAAGGGCAGTGGAGGCCCGATATGAAAAGGAGGCCCAGAGGCTCAAAGCTGAGAAGGAGAAGAATGTTAACCTTATGGGGTTGCTTGCAGAGCTGGCCTGACCCATCAACGCCGCCCCTCCAGAGACCTCCACATCAGAGGAATTACCGCAGAGCGACATAGACTCCCTACGAGTAATGAAAAAGAAGGCCCAGGCAGTAGACGAATGGGTTGCTCTACAGACAGGAAACACCCGGCGTTTTCTAGCGACCACTCTCCCAGACCTATATACGGACAAGCAAATTATGCACCAGGCAGAAGCGTTAATTGAGAAATGGGAGAGTGACGCCGAGAATTACCAGGCGTGGAAGGTAGAGTTCGAAGAGCTCCTCACCCTGGGGGAAGACATAGTTTCCGAATCTAGAATTCTGGGTGAGGAATCATTTGATTTCGTAAGGGCTCAGCACTCCAAACTGGACCTCACATTGGAGGTAACCAAGCAACTAGTAGAGTCCTTACAGGAAAAGGTAAATACATTAAAATATTCTTCCAATTTATACAAGTCAATTGTAACAAAAGCTTCCGGAGTTGATCCCCTTGGTACAAATACTTATACCCCCGAGGAGTCAGTCTTGGGAAATTTTGATGAAAGGATGGCATCTCGGTATCAATCCCCGGAGGGGATGGATGGGACCCGAATGGCAAAACTGACCAAAATGGTGCTTAAAGGCCATGATGCCGCAAGGATGGCAGACAAGTGCAAAAATAATGTTCCGGACCTGGCGGAACAAGTTGAAGTGGCCAGGCACAGAAGGGCCAGCCTAAGGAAGATTGATGAAGATGGCATTTTTCGCATCCTTCAGGCCTTCAACGATAATAAGCAGCCTTGAGCGCTCTCCGGGAACCGGGGAAACTTGAGCATTAAGCATTCTTTATTCTTTTGGGGACGTAAGTTCCTGGATCCCGGAGTTTCGGATCCAAAATTTTGTATTCTTTAAAGTGATCTGTGTCCCGGTCCCTGAGGCCAACCGGTCATTTTCAGAGGCGGTTAATAAAGACTGTCAGAGGGTAGTTGGGTGCATTAAGCGACATTGGATCGGCAGTTGGTTTCTGATAGGGTGGTCTGCTCAAGGCGCCGTTCAAAGGTACACCTGGCACATTGGAGATAGGGCACCGCATTTCCCATTTATGAGGCATGTAGCCTCGGTCCCCGGGGGACCTACTTCCTTATTTCTTCTCTCTGGCTCTCTTCTCAAGGCTAATTCTTCCGATGTATATTCTTGTCTTCTTCTTCTGACATGGCAGACCTATTCCGTCTCTAGGTCTTTTGTAGGGTGGCGCAGGTAGTACCGACCCCCAGATATTGTATTTTATTAAAGCACAGTAAAATAGGGTTAGGGTTAGAGAGTTGTATAAATAGGCAAATCGGCCCATTTCTAAGGGTCGGTGAAATTGATGATTTTGTTATCCATAAGAAATAGCAAAGTGATTTCTGGTTCTAGTTGCAGAGCTCAATGCTCCATTGTTCTGTTCTTAGTAGTTAAATGCTCCCCTGGAGCCACCATTGTATCACGCACCAGTGCTTGTTGGACTAAACATTAATGAGGAAGGAAGGATTCTTGGCAATGATGTTGATGGCGTCTCTACTTCTGAGTTAATGGTATTTCATGTTTTAATGTTCTGCATGTCCTTCACTCTGATATGTTAAAGTAGATTAACGACCTCTTTATTTTAGCTACTGATAAAATGCTAACTGATGGTTGTGTATTTCTTCGGTATTTAGTGTAGTCTTTTCAGAGTGTTGTCGATGTTCCGGACTTTTCAGCATGACTGTAGTTAGATAAATGTTTCTAACCCTGCAAGATCTTTTTCATTTTATTCGCTAAGTGTAGAATGCTCCGGGAAACCCTTACTATTCTGAATCTCCGGAAGGATGAGTTGAAGTAACCAGCTATCCCCCTCAAAAACAGTCACCTCTCCCAACCGAGCCCCACACCGTCGTGACCCGACACCCAGGTGCTTGAAGGCCCGGAGGATTTATTTCCCCCGGACAACCTTTGCAGGCAGAGTTGGCCTATTTCTCCGAAACTCGGTGACAACTTATGACTGTTGGCAGTCCCGGTCAGCAAAGCCCCGTCAACAGAAACTCACGAGCCAAGTTTCAAACAGGTGGTTTTCTACCTCGAAGCAAGCTTAGAAGCGAAAAACCAACGGAAAGGGTAACTCAAACAGCTCGTCGAGCCACCCGAAAGGATATACAGAGAGCTGAGGGGTATATACATGGAACAGAGGGGGAGATATACAAGGGCTATCTACAGATATACAAATATATGCATGAATATACGCGTGGGATGACTCCCGCGGGAAAACCAGACACGACAGAAACAACTATATACAATATTTTACATTATGTACATGCTATCTACAGGCTATTTACACCTGCACAGAAGGAGAACAACCTTCTGGCAGAGCCGAGCCACCAACAAGCACCAAAACCAGAAGACCTAAGAAATAACAGAGAAACAAAGCAAATGAAAACAAAAATAGACCAACCCAAAGAAAACCAGAAAACGAAAGCAAGAAGGAAGAGGAGGGAAGCAGAAAAACCAACCTGAAAACGCAGAAGGCGGAGGAAGGGAAAGATTACCAGGAGAACTCTGCAACAACTTCGAATTGTCAAGCCGTCGAGATCACCACCGTGAAGCACTGGCGTACGTCTGAGAATAGTAGAAGGTGTTAAGCTTTGATTATCACAAATTTCTCTGTAACTGCTCTGCTAATCGCTTTGAAAATTGCTCTATTTCTCTCTAAGTGCTCGAAGATTTTAATCACGGTAAGTGTGAAAATGACAGGCGAGTCTATTTATACCCACGATAAAAAGTAATCCTCCTCCTTCCGGAGATTTCAGGTCAGGCACAACCTCCGGACTCCAGCCCCCGGAGTCAATTTTGGTGCCGGCGGTGGTGTTGCTTTTGGTACCGGCCTGGAGGCTAGGCGCACACTCCCAGGGCACGCCTTCTTAAAATAGGCATAACTTCGCTCGACTACTTCCCGAGTGAAGTCCTCAATCGTTTGGTCCTCCTGGATGGCCCAATTCATTGCCGGCAGTGGCATTTTGTCAATCCCCTTGTCTTTGTACTGGGGATCTATGGTGGGGGCGTCGTCTAAGAAGTCCGTAGGGAATCTTTGGAGACTTTAGCTCCTGCATCATTCCGACCGTCACTCTATCATAGTGCCGGCTGCGTACATCCATGTCATCCTAGCGATCTTCCCAGAAGTCTTCCATGTGTGCGTGGTGGGGCTCCGAAGCCCGGGGTAGTGTCGTTGCAATTCTGCCATGCGGATCAAAATTTCTCCGCGCCAGATAGAATTCCTGCAAGTTATAACATTTCAATTCATTGTCTGCCTCCTTCATGGCGGCCAGACTGCAGGTGTAGTTCCCACAGGAGATTGGGAATGAAACATTGGGGACCTTCTTGAGGGCCAAGAAGGCATGTAGCTCCATCATCTGTCGGCAATATTCCAGCAGCACGATCTTGTCCCCGCAATACTTGGGCAACAAGTAGGGTTTCCCAGAGAAGTCGGTGACCCTAATGTATGTGTGCTGCTGGAACTGGATATAGTAGTGCCCATAACTACTAACCAATTTCATCGCCTCAGTAGACAGGCAGTATCCGGCATCCCGGGTGGGCGTGAGCAAATGGTAGTAAACGAAGGAGTCAGTTACGCGATAGTAACTAGGGAAGCTGGCTTCCCATTGAATCTGTGGGAAATGGTCCCACGGTGCTTTCTGTCCCTGGCCAATCCCGAGAACGCCATCTGTAAGTAGGCCATTAGAGTGGGGCCTCTGTTGGGCTAAAGCCCAGAAAACATAAGAAGTCATGTAGAACTTCTTTTTCTCGTTCAGCTGCAGGAACTGGGAGTCGACATGGTTGGAGATAATGGTCGCCCAGTCGAAGAATTCTCCCTTAGTGGAGATGCCCAGGAGGAAATAGTATATCCATTTTGCAAATTCCTGGGCGGAGGGTTGCCCAAATACCCGGGCCAATGCTATCATCCCCATTTGGATGCTTTTCTTGAATTCGGAGCGGGGGATATCTATCTTCATTCTTTTTGGATCCCTCTTTGGGACCTTGAGCCAATTGGTGTTCATGTACACCTGGGCAGCATCCTCCAGTTGATTGAATTGTTTCAAGGCTTCTGTCCTTGTAACCACCGAGGACCTATCAAATTGTGGGATTCCCAGGCCTGCTTGGAAAGTAACTCGGTCAAGGGACACCAGTGGAGTGGGGAATCCCGTGGGTTCTGCAGCTGCTAACATGATGGCCCAAACAGAAGAGTTGTAGTTGGACACCAGAGTGAGAACAAGCTCCGGAGACTACACGGAACATGGGAAGCAAGCTGCCCAGAGAATTCTGGAACCTCCAACGTTGGTTGGAATTTTGTCTCCAGCCTGTCGCTGGATATGCATTATCTTTACTAGGGCCTGCATTTCTGCCCAAGTCCCGACACTGGGGTCGGTCATCAATTTTACCTTGGACTCAATCTTTGAGCCCACAATCTCCTCACCCTACATAAACTTCATGGTGAGGGGCAGCTTTGCCAGGGCCTTCTCTATTTTTGACTTTGCTGCTGCCCTGGTCTCGGTTGTGGATGGCAACTCTGGACTTCTGGGAGGAGATGATGCGGATGCTTCAGACATGTTTGTAAGATGAAGTCCGGACCTACGAGACAAAGCGACCATCAGAACATATTTATTAAAATAAAACAGTAACTCCGGGGTCTGGAGTTCTTACCACTTCGCTGTTTGCTTTTCCTGAAAATTTAGTTTTACGCATAAGTACCCGAAAAGCAAAACACAGTATTTTTCATTATATCTCCGGGTCTGGGAAATTTTATCATACTTGACAAAGTCATAGGATGAATGGCGGAAAGAGGCCTGTGGCGCAGAGAAATGATCATTAGCAAAGAAGAATGTGGAAGCAGGTCCACGTGGACGCCACGTGCGCTAGCATTGAATGGATGTGATGGCACTGGCGGCGGAGCTGGCTGTTCGAACGCGCGAAAAGGGAAAGCCACTTGGCTGGAAGTGATTGCGCGCATGGGAAATAAATGAGGCCCTGACAGCCTTGATGGAGGAGAGAGAAAATTGCCTGTTTGAAACCGGCCACGAGCCGAGTTTCAAACAGGTGGTTTTCTGTCTCGAAGCAATCTTGGAAGCGAAAAACCAACGGCAAGGGTAACTCGACCAGCTCGTCGAGCCACCCGGAAGGATATATAGAGAGCCGAGGGGTATATACATGAAACGGAGGGGGAGATATACAAGGGCTATCTACAGATATACACATATATGCATGAATATACATGCGGGATGACTCCCGCGGGAAAACCAGACACGGCAGAAACAGCTATATACAATATTTTACATTATGTACATGCTATCTACAGGCTATTTACACCTGCATAGAAGGCGAACAACCTTCTGGCAGAGCCGAGCCACCAACAAGCGGCAAAACCAGAAGACCAAAGAAACAACAAAGAAACAAAGCAAACGAAAACAAAAACAGACCAACCCAAAGAAAACCAGAAAACGAAAGCAAGAAGGAAGAGGTGGGAAGCAGAAAAACCAACCTGAAAACGCAGAAGGCGGAGGAAGGGAAAAATTACCAGGAGAACTCTGCAACAACTTCGAATCGTCAAGCCGTCGAGATCACCACCGCGAAGCACTAGCATACGTCTGAGAACAGTAGAAGGTGTTAAGCTTTGATTATCACAAATTTCTCTGTAACTGCTCTGCTAATCGCTTTGAAAATTGCTCTATTTTGATCTAAGTGCTCGAAGATTTTAATCGTGGTAAGTGTGAAAATGATAGGCGAGTCTATTTATACCCGCGGTAAAAAGTAATCCTCCTCCTTCCGGAGATTTCAGGTCAGGCATAACCTCCGGACTCCGGGCTCGGGGATTCCTTATGATGATGTTCTTAAGACTTAGGAACATCATCATAAAGAATTCCAGAGTCTGGAATCCGGCTTCCAACCAAAAGGCAACCTCCGGGATCCGGGATCCCGGAGGGGAAAAACAAACCAAGAAAACAACACACACCGGGGAAGAAAACCCTGGAGAAAGAAAGCAAAAAGGAAAAGAAAGACAAGGCAAAGCCGCAGCAGAAAGCAAAGCAAAAGAAAAAAGGGGGACCCAACATTTTACACACAAAATGTAGGGACGGGGATGCAGGGCATAACAAACTCAAGCAAAGATTTAAATCAAGATTGGCTAGAATTGCAGATCACACCAAGAACAAGAAAGTCAAGAACTGAGAAACGGTGATATCATGTCTATAAAGAGACAATCTAATTCATTATGAATTAGGGAAGTGAATAGAGAAGAAGGATGCTGAAGAGAAACTGATGAAGAACAACTTCATACAATCCTGATGAATCAAGCTGAGGAAAGAGCAAAAGATTTCTGCGAACACCGAGCAACAGAGAAGCACAACATCACTGAGTAGAAAGAAGTGGACTAAAGGTATTGAAAAGATACATTGATCATAAATGTATTATGAGCTTACAATAGATCTGAAAATCTACAAAGTATATTTGTATATGTGAACAGATCATTTATTGTTTCAATTTAACCATTGGATCAGAAAGTCTCTTAACCAAGAAGGACTTAAAAATCCTTTCTATATTGAGATACATCCCAAGGTGTATCAAAAAGTTTGATCATGAAGATAGTATGACATGTCAGATACCAATTGATAAACTACACTGGGTTTAGTCATAAAAGGTAGCATAGAGATGCCAGATATCAAGTGAAAAACTATTCTATTTAAATCCTCTAACAAGGTCACACCTAACAGTGTGTTTGTAACCTTTAATAGGGTTGGATCTTCATCAAGCTCACTTCAGAAGAGTGAAAATTTTGGGTTATCGGTCCCAATTGGTTTTTCCCTTAGCAGGGTTTCCACGTTAAAAATCTATGTGTTAATGTGTTTATGATTCATTACTTTAGTGTTTTGTATTACATGTAACTAATATGGATTGATCGGTATACACTAAGTTATTTAATGTATTTCAGTAAATGAAATACTGTTAATCGGTAAACAGTAAGAATAAGGTTTAATAGTGAACTCCGAGCAGTAGTTATTTGTTAAGATTGTTTGAAGGCATTCATCTTGTAGGACATAAGGTAACTAGAGGCTTAATATTATGGTACTAAGTTTTTGGGTTGATTAATTGGAATATTTTTTAGGCCACTGATTCACCCTCCCCACCCCTCTCATTAATTCTAACATGTCATACATACAGGCACAAGAAAGCGTAATGTAAGAAACCTAATCAATCTAGGTACATACAAGATAACATTAGGAAGGAGTCAGGGGATAAAACCACATGTTACAAATGTAATAACCTTGGGAACATTGCAAGGTATTGTAAGTTGCAGGTAAATCACAATAGATCACCTCCTATATGCTACAAATGAAACAATCCAGGGCATATAGAAAAGTTTTGCAGGTACAATAGAGCAGATAATAGAAGAGTATCACCTCCTATGGATACATAGAGAAATGACAATGATACTGGTAAGAGTCTTGCAAAATGCAAAAGTGAATTTGACAATTATTTCAAGAAAGAAGAGGATAAAAAAAAATAAGGCATGGAAAGTCAAATAGTTTAATGAGATATTGGTTCAGGGAGAGATAGTAGATGCTACTGAATCTTCACCTGATCCTAACACTACTACATCAACCTAAATGGTCGAACATGGCCTTAGGGAGAGCATTGGATGAAGACACCATATTATATTCAATCCCTGATTCTAAGGAGTAAGCTCATGCGAGCTTGGTTATAGTGTATGCAGACATTATGGAACCTATATCTATGATCGCTACATTTGAAGATTCATATTCCGTGATTGTGAGATTTGTGATTGACTGGATAGTGTGCGAAATTGAGTTTATTGGATAAAGTGCATTTTCTCACTTAGCGATGAATAAAAGACATCAAAGTTACTTATTTCTTCATCTTTTTAGATCAGTGACCAAGGAGAGCAGATTTTAGAGCGTATCAAACTACCAAGCAGCCACATTGCGCAACTGATCGAAGCGAAAGTTCAAAATTCAATGTGTTTAAGGTATTTAGACTATCTACTCAAGCAGAAGTTATGAATGCACCATTGATTTATGATGTTATGGATAGACCTAGATATAAATTCAAGAAACATCCTTTTAAGTCTTATGAGGATGACCCTAAAGGAGATTTTTTCCAAACACCAATGCCATTCTACACGTAGAAGATATTAGGGCATACATACATTCCAAATATGAGACATTGGGAGACATGGAGATTTTCAAAGAAATGAAGGATATGATTGGTCTAGATGGTAAAATAAAGGATTAGTTCAAACTCCTAGATAACCTGAGGATTATGAAAATGAAAGACTTGTATGAAGTGAAGAAGAATAGTAAAAAATTATACTTAGTAGAGTTCACGACCAATTCATTTGGAGAGGGGAGCAACCTGTAAAGATTTTTAGTTAGTTGATTCATGACATAATTGGGCTAGACAACACTGGAGTTATCCCTGTAGCAGAAAAGAATACAAAGAAACAAGTTGAAACCCTAACACATTCTAAATGGGATAGGTGAGCAATGATAGTGAATGACATTTTCCAGCAGGATGTAACACTAGTTGCAATGATACTTGGATATAAACTTTACTACAACAATGGACCTAATTCAGTCTCAATAGGAGTTATTATGATGGCTTATAAGATGGTAAAGGAAAAAACAAACATTCAATCTATGCGAGGTTCTGACACAACATTTTTTAGAGAATGTGAAGTTAGTCAAGAAGGATAAATCTAAGGCTTTTAGATTTGGCTCACTTCTAGTTCACATGTATATCCATATTCAACATAAGTTCCCTGGAATGCACCCTAGAACATGGAAAGACAACATACTCACTAGTATTCAGATATCACAGAGTTACAAAAGACAAAACAACACATGTGTGGATGGAGAATTATTTGGTATGATCAAAATTCTAAAGAGGCAAATGAAAGAAAGATTCATAATTCTTGAAGAGTTGGTTGAGAGAAACAAGGATACAATCTGTTTCATGGTTGAAACTAATTGTGTATGTTTTGAGGCAGTTGTACCAAGGAAGAAATGGTGTTACCCTGTGGGCTATGAAGTCAATTCAAATTTTTTAATCATGCAAGTTGAACATGTTTTGGCATCTAAAGTTGATACATTTGAGGAGAGATGGGGAACCTATGAAGAGAAATTAGCTAAAGTTAGAGAAGAGAAGACTAGAGGTATAAGGAAGAGAAGAGTAGAAAATATAATTGATTACTGTATAGCTAAGGCCAGGATAACCAAAAAGGAAATGAGAGAAGTAAGGAAGAAGATAACAGAGAGATCTTCTAGGTTGTCAAGCACTGTTACTGCGACCCTTCCACCTCCAGAAATTGTGCAGGTAATTATTCCACTTTCTACTGTGATAGATGTAACTACACCCTAACCACCATAGAATAAATCGTAGGAAGAGACAACAAAGCTTGTACCTCGGAGAAACACAAGGTCCATGAAACTGGATTCACCTCCTAAGAAACAGAGGATAGAAGAAGAAGAGAAGAAAGTTGAAAAAGAGACCACAAATGTAAGACATCTATGGAAGCTGGATATGAAGATGCTAGATAAAAGAGTTATTGATCAAGGGAAGCTTGTTTCATTAGCTAAATACTATGACAGATATGAGGCATCTGACAAACTAGTGATTGAAGACATAGTGATTAATCACTTACTTATTTTCAAGAAGAATCTACTAGAGATAGAGGACAGTATACCTGAGGAATTGTATGGTAAATTGGAGATTAGAAAACAACTTTCACATATAGAAGATGAGGCAATTAGGATCAAGCTATTGAGGATACGTTGCCAGTATTTTTTATACAAGAGAGAGATAATACTTGAGGAACTCAAACCTTTGTTGAGAACTAAAGCAAGATTAGTGAAAATTATGGGCAAAAATATGATGAAGTCATAGAAGATACTCAAAAGGAAATAGATTAGATACTTATGAGCAATATTCCTGAGAAAACTTCACCTCCTAAACCTACTATGCCTACACCTATAGGAATTGGAGAGAGCTCTAAGTCAGTTGAGGCAAATCTTGAGAGAAGTGAAGTAAGTACTAATAAGCAACCATATTTCTTTGTTGTTGGTGTGCCTGTGACCCTTAACACTATTAGAGTAATCATCCTTTATGTCTATTAATTAAATCACATTGGTTTAATTAATTAAGTTATTTTATTACTCTTATTGCTTAAGTTGTCTCTTACCTGCATTATAAGTAATATTTATATTAATTATTAATGTGCAACCTAGCTTTTATTTCTTTTAGGGTTTCTTTCACCTTTTAAGGTCGAACTTGTAATTATTATTTCATAACTTGGAATATAATTTTGCTCTCACATTTTTTAGTATTTCTGAGTTCTGCTTTTTCCTTCTTTCAGATTCTCTCTTGTAACAGGTATTTGCATGCAGGTGCTCTTCGGGTTCTGTGGATTTGTATTTCTCAAATCCTACATGGTATCAAAGTTGTACTGCTGCTCTCTGTTCTGGTTTTTCTGAAGCAGAAATTTGAAGGTGAAAATCTCAGCTTTTTGGGGGTTTTGTCTTCAATCTGAAGGTGAAGAATTTTTGGTGCAAATGAACCTCACCATCGCGCTCAGAAGGCCCGAGAAACTATATTTTCATATAATTTTTTTCCATTTTGGCTACAGAGACCTCTGGCGCATTTTTTCTCTCTCCAAAGTCATACAACATAGTTTTTGAGAAAAAAACAAAAAAAAAACAATTTTTTTTTTGGGCGCTGGCAAAACACGCTGCCAGCACGCCGCCCCCGTGCGACCAGTGCACCACCGCCCTTGTACCATGACTAGCACACCACCCCCACACCACCGCAGCCCCTACGCCACCCGGCCACCACCAGAGCAGCACCCCCACCCCACCGGAGTGCCACCCCACCGCCGAGCGCTGCCCACCAGCCACTGCCTGTGCTGACATCACCTTTTCAGCAGGTGGCGTCACCTTACCGGTGACCAAAAAACTTTTTCAGGCGCTGGAAGTTTTCTCCAATGATGACATCATGTTGACGTCAGAAACACGCTCCTAACGGTCAGATGGCCGTCAATTTTTTTCCAGTGACAGGCGATGGCCATTTAGACGTCAATTTTTTTCTCGTCACTGTGTTTTCCCAGTGAGCTACCCATTTTGACCTCCTGTCATTCTTTTGGCCGTAACTTGTGCATATGATATTGTTTTTCAAAAAATGAGATATCACTGGAAAGTTCTTTCCAAGCCAGAGACCACCATGTAGGTTTCACATGCAATTTCAAGCGTTTGAGTACCTAATTTCAATGTCAAAGTAGAGGCTTCAATTTTCTCTCTTTCTGCATATGGCGTCCAAGTTTTCTTCTTGTGTTTTGTGCTCTCTAAGTTATTTGTTGGTGTATGGGGCATAATATACTACTTTGTGGGGGTGCATTTTACTTTCTATCATTTACTTTAGAAAGACCCTTCTGCTTTCATCTTCTTTCTCTCAATGTCAGACCCTTTAGTTGCCCGACTAACACTACATAACTACCACACCTGGAAATCACACATGACCAGGCTACTCATGTCACGTGGCTTATGGTCTTGTCTAGATGAGAACCAACATATTCTATCACGTCCTTTTGAGATTCTTCAGCACAAGAAAAAAATGGATGAAGCCATGAGTTTAATTGCACTGAATATTTTAGACACTCTCTTGTCTCACTTGGAGAGCTTGAACACTCCTCGGGCCATTTGGGAAAAGTTTGCAGATTTGTTTGGCACAGTGAATGAGGTCCAGGCACTACATCTTGGTGCAGAGTTGACCTCTTTGACTCCTGAAAGTTTTCCCACCATTGAGGACTTCTTGATGAAGTTCAAGCGTCTACATTCAATTTTACAGGGAGGTGGGAAGAACAAGTCTGATGATGAGTGTATCTTTTTTATACTCTCAAAGATGCGAGGATAGTTTCATATATTATCTTCTACTTTCTACTCCACTATGGATGCTTTGTGTGCTAGGAACACTATGCCTTCTTTCGAGGCTTTCTATGATCGCTTGACACAAGAACGGGCAATGATCTAATAGATGGATGCTTTTGGCTCTATGAGCAAAGCATTGGTAGCTCAGTCTTCACAGGGGAAACTAAAATACAAAGCCAAACCGATGAAAGATTTAGCGGGTAGTGAGTGTACCTCCAAACCTGCATAGAAAACTGATTCAAAACCTCCAGCACACCCTTCAAAGGGTAAATCTTCATCAAAGTTTGTTGAGTCTTCCTCCAAGACTAAGAAGAAAACTGGTGAAACCTGTAGTTTTTGTGGCAAGGATAGGCATCCCATTTCTAGGTGTTGGAAACATTTCAAGGCTTTAGAGGAAGCCATGCAGGAGCATCGCATTTATTCTCCTCAGTCTACATACTCCCTTGTAGGGAAAGGTCATGCTCTTACTACATGAGCAACGACTTCTGGGCCCACCTGGATTTTGGATTTCGATGCTTCTCACCACATGACTCACACTCAGCAGTTGGTCACCTCACTTGCTCCTTGTGCTACTTCATAGATTGTTGTTGGGAACTCATCACATTTTTCCGTTTTGGGTTCTGGTTCTATTGCATTAGCTGGGGGTTCTTTTAAGGATGTTCTTGTGTTCCCTGACATATCGATGAACCTACTATCCATCTATTAGATTTGTCACTCTATATCTAGTAAGATAGTTGAGTTCTCACCGCATAATGTGGTTATTTGGTACCTCCATGATTCTGATTTGATTATGGCTACTGGTAGTGTTGACCCTGCATCCCGCTTATACAGATTTGATGGATTTGAGCCTTCAGATGGTACAGGTTCTTCTCTTATAGCACATGTAGATTTAGTGGGCAGGCTTTGGCATGAGCGTTTAGGCCATGTCAATTACAAATATCTTCAGCAAAAGAGCACACGGGTACCTGTTCTTGGGCTTCCTCAGATTTCTTGCACTGATGGTGTTTGTCAGGGTTGTGTTCTTGGAAAACAACACATAGATCCTTTTCCTCAGGGATGAGCTACTCATACTTTGTGATGCAGGAGCATCCTGGGTGTAAGGGCAATCTTGCATCACCCAAAAATATGTGTTTTTTTTCTATTCAATAAGGGCTATTTTGTACAAAGCTGCTATTTTTGGAAACTTACTATTTTTAGTAAGTTGGTCGTTTGAACTCAGAATGTTCTAATTTTCTAGGTGAAGGTTCATCTTAGTCATATAAGAATGTCAGTTGAATTTCATTGCCAGATCATCTGTATTGGCGAAGTTATTAAGGATTTACTGTTGAGATTTTAGGGTGCAAAACCTTTGAGCTCAATTTTTAGGACATTAGAGGCTCCAGATTGAGGTTGAACCCCCATCTAACTGATGCTTTTCTTGTCAGGCACTGTAGATCGTGATCTCCCCTTTCTGGAAAGTGGTTATAATAGCCAATCAGAGCTACGGTTCAAAAGTTATGGCTTTCAAAAGTTGGGCTACCTAATCTCATGTTTTGTAAATATTTAAAGCCGACCCTTTTGTAATAAAAGTGAAAAATAATT
>MU226316.1:4733816-4773027 GCA_018584345.1 Thuja plicata
ATTCTGAAGTTTGTAATTCCACATTTGTGGAGCCAATAAGAAGCCAATTTTCTGTTCTTGCAAATTTCTGTTGTTTCTCTTTGTTTCTGTCATGTACTTGTGGTATTAAGGGGAGTCCCCTTCATCACTTTGGCACCACTAGAGTTGATTCATAGTGACCTCATGTCATTTCCTACTCCTTTTTCTAGTGCCAGATATGTTCTTACTTTCAATGATGACTTATCTAGGCACACAAGGGTGTACTTTCTTAAGTACAAGTATGATGTCTTTGATTCATTTTGAATCTTTAAGATATTTTTGGAGAAGCAATCTTGTCTTTCTATTCAGTGGATACACACAGATAATGGGGGGAGTATGTGAATCAATCTTCCAGGGATTTTTGGTCTAAACATGGTCTACAACATCAGTTTTTCAGTTCCCTATACCCCTCAGCAGAATGGTGTGGCAAAGAGAAAGAACATAACACTTTGGGAGATGGAAAATTGTACGATTCAATCTAGGTCCATGGATTCATCTTTTTGGGTAGAGGCAGACAATTATGCCAACTATATTTAGAATCGGATGCCCCACAAGGCAATTTGACATATGACTCCTAAGGAGGCTTGGGCTCATGTCAAGCTTGATGTATCTTCATTCTGAGTTTTTGGTAGTGAAGCATGGGCATTTATACCTAATGCTTAGAGGAGAGAAATGGAGTGGAAGAGCTGAAACCTCTTTTTTGTTGGCTACTGCAAGAGTTTCAAGGGGTACAAGTTGTTTGATCCTGATTCCAGAGAGGTCCTATTTCGACGGGATGTCCAGTTTGATGAGTGCCTTCCTACATTAGATACACTAACTCCAGAGTCTACTTCACTTACCACTACTCCCTCATCTCTTCTAGATGCATTTTAGGATGATGAGGATGATGATCTTGGTGATCCCCATTTACCTCCACCACAGGATCCTCCACAGATGCCTAGATGGGCCCGTGTTACTTTTGAGGTTGCAGGATCTCTGACAGGTGACCCTTCATCTTCCTGTCACACCCGGTCTCATATTACGGGTTCTAGCCTTCTGAGTCATGCTATTTGTGGTGATCCTCAGTCTTTTTCAGTGGTGACAGGACATTTTGAGTGGGACAATTCTATGGAGGAGGAGTATTATTCTTCGATGAAGAATCATACATGGGATATTTGTTCTCTTCCCAAGGGAAGAAAGTTAGTGTGATGCAAGTGGTTGTATCGTACTAAGTTTGTTGCTGATGGTTCTATTGATAAGTACAAGTTATGTCTTGTTGCGAAGGGTTTTTCATAGGTTGAGGGTATTGATTACACTAAGATATTTTCCCCTCTCGCCAAGATGAATTCTATTCACCTTGTCTTATCCCTCACAGCTTCTCAAGGATGGCCTATTTTTCAGATGGATGTGAAGAGTGCATTCTTGCATGTTGATCTTACTGAGGAGATTTACATGGAGTAGCCTCAGGAATTTGTGCAAGATTCCTCCTTGGTTTGCAGACTTCAGCGTTCTTTGTATGTTTTCAAACAGGCCCCTCAGGCTTGGTATGAGAAGATAGACTATCTTTTTCTTTCCATAGGATTTACACGATGTCATTCCAATCCTATAGTCTACATTCAACATCTTAAGGATGAGGTTTGGTCCTTGTGCTATATATTGATGATCTTCTCATCACAGGTAGCTCATCTTCTATGATTCACTATGTTCAGCGTACATTGATGGAGCAGTTTGAGATGACTGATCTTGGTTCGTTACACTACTTTCTTGGTCTTCAAATTGTTTAGTCCTTTGTTGGGATCTTCATTTACCAGTAGAAGTATGCTCTTGACATGCTTTGGTGCTTTGACATGCTTGCTTGCACGCCTACTCCCAAACCTTTTCGATTAGGTGTTACCTTGTCTACCTCTTGCACTTCGCCTTTAGTGGATCCTACATTGTATCAGCAGTTGGTTGGCAGTTTTTTGTACCTGACACACTCTCATCCTGATCTTTCCATTATAGTTGGTCTTGTCTCTTAGATTTCACATGAGCCTCATGAGAGTCATTGGCAAGCTGCCAAGCATGTTTTGAGAAACATTCAGGGCACTATTTTGTATGGCATTCACTACACATTAGGGGCTTCTCACATTGTTCGCTTCACTATCTCAGATTGGGCTGGTGATGTTGATGATCAGAAGTCTACTTCTGGCTTTATTTTTTGACTTTGCTTTAGTCCTATCACATGGTCGTGCAAGAAGAAGAATGCTTGTGCACTTTCATCTACATAGGCTGAGTACATAGTTGCAGTGCACACTAGTAAGGAGATTTTATGGCTTCGACAGTTGATGACTGAGTTTGGTTTTCCTCTTGATCATCCCACTTTTATGTGGTGTGATAATCATAGTTTTATTCACATTTCTCGCAACTCGGTGGAGCATCAGCACACCAAACACATTGAGCTTCATATGTATTTCATCCACCAACTGATTCAGGATGGTGCTCTCATTCTGGAGTACATTCCCATTGACACACAGGTTGCTGAAATCTTCACTAAACCTTTTGCATCTCCATGCTATCTTCAGTTCCGTTCTATGCTTGGGGTGACATAAGTTGTCCTTGGGGGGTCTTCTTGAGGCCTTCATTTTTTTCAGCATGTTTGTTCTATCTCTTTTTGGAGAGGGTTTTTTTCCCACTGGGTTTTCTTCTCTGTCTCCGGTTTACTGAGATTTCCTTGTATTGGGTACCCGATCAGGCCTTGTTTCCGAGACCCATTTCCTAATTTCATACTTGTCTTAGGTTAGCTTACCCCCTAAGCTTAGCTTAAGAAGGGGGTGTTGGAGTAATCATCCTTTATGCTTATTAATTAAATCACATTGGTTTAATTAATTAAGCTATTTTATTACTCTTATTGCTTAAGTTGTCTCTTAAGTGCATTATAATTAATATTTATATTAATTATTAATGAGCAACCTAGATTTTATTTCCTTTAGGGTTTCATTCACCTTTTAAGGTCAAACTTGTAATTATTACTTCATAACTTGGAATATAATTTTGCTCTCACATTTTTGAGTATTTCTTAGTTCTAGTTTTTCCTTCTTTCAACTTCTCTCTTGTAACATGTATTTGCATGCAGGTGCTCTTCGGGTTCTGTGGATTTGTATTTCTCAAATCCTACAGACACTTAACTTGATGAAAAAGATCCATTTGAAGGAAACATTGATAATACAGTGGCAGATGAAGAGGAAGAACATAAAGAGGAAGAGTAGAAAGAAGAATCAGAACATAGAGATGAGATAGATACATCAAAAGGAGAAGAGGCAAGAGTTGAAGTAAAGCATGAAATTGACACATCCACTATTCTATTGTTGGCAAGCAAGGACAACTCTGTAAGCAAAAATGTTGATAATATGGATGAGGGTGAACTGATGAGACTATCCTTCATCGCATTTAGAAAGGCAAAAGAAAGGTTTGAGCATAAAGGAGACAAAAAGGCTAAGGTAATTACTAGAGCAGTTGATACTGTGAATAAACTACTTCCAGTCCCTATTGTTTTTGAAGGAAAAGATGATGTAGAGAATCTAAAAAATGGCACTAGATGATTTTTATAGTCACTATGAGTCCTTAGTGAAGATCATTGAAGAGAAGGCTGAGAAAAGTTATCTAGAGAAGAAGTTGAAGGAAGTATGCCAGTCTATTTCATGGGACTTGGGCATTCTGAGATTAGCTACATCAAAATCCAAAAGTTGTGTCACACATGGAAGGATGTTATACAACTATTGTATGAAACCCATTAGACACATTCAAAATATTGAAGACATTATTGCGAAGATGGATGGAGAGGTATCAAAGATTTTTGATAAGTTGAATATCTTGGATATAGAAAAAGGGAGAGTAATAACAAGATTTGGTTTGTTGAAGAGTCTAATCACTCCCAAGCTATCAATTCTTGAAGTTTGTCTATCTGATATAGAGAAGACTGTAGATTCATTGATAAATTCTATGCCCACGGAGTTAAAAGCAGTAGAGACTTCATCCTATGCATTGAATGGACTAATACATGTTAGTCAATTGTTGATAGAGTCATGTAATGCAGAAGTGAAGATCTTGTAAGATTCCTTTCAAGATGTTCTAAAACTGGTGAGAAAGCACTGAATTCTACATTTTTTTAAATTGTGGATACACCTTTTCCATTTTTGTCAAAGGGGGAGAAGAGAAGAAAATGAGAAAAGCATAAAAGAAGAGAAAATAAGAGAATAGTTTGTGTTCGGACACTTAGTCATTTTTTGCTAAGTGTTGCCATCAATGCCAAATGGAGAGATTGTTGGAAAGTGATGTTTTTTGTGTGATATGAGATAATTGAGGGTTGTCATTTATGGCAACACATCTGATATGATGATCGCTTGGAGCTAAGTACAATTTTGGAGATACAGTCTCAAAATTGACTAAGTATAGAAACTGAAGTACAGAGTATAAAAATATTGTTTTGGACAACGAAGATCGTATATGATAGTTGATGACTTGCAAGCTTAGAGGAAGACACTTTGGGATATGTATGACCTTAAATTAAGGTCTCTTGTGTTTTGGTGTTGATCACAGAGAGTTAGAATGTTTTGAAGACATGTGAAGACAGTGGAACAGTGAAACAAAGTAGATGAACAGTCGTGATGTTTGAGGGAGTATAAGATAGAATCCAAATGTGCTAAGTTGGATTGTTATTGTGAATTACCTATACTTTGGTAGTACAAGGTCGCCGACATTGTACTTACTTTTTGTATAAGTATTTATTCTATTTTGTATTGTATTTGAGAGCCGATTAAATGATGTAACACACACACACACACACACATATATACAAACAACATATTGTAAAGCGAACATGTGAAAGAGATGTTAGAGATGATTGATGATAGATGCGAGATTAGAGGTTGACAAATATTATTGAGAGATACAACTGGAACTATCTAAGCATTGGAGATGCTTGTTTTTGTTCATTACTAAGAACACTTTGTAACATAAGTATTGGTTGCAAGAGGTGTAAGCTTAGTGTACCCCTAACAGGGTTTTGTATACCTTTAATAGGGTTGATATTCCTTTAACAAGGAAATGTACTATGTAATACTCAGCTCCTAATAGGGCTAGGTCTCCTAACAAGGACATTATACTTTAGTGCATGCTTGTGGGTACCATCCCCACTGGGTTTTTCCCTTGGCCAGGGTTTCCTCGACAATAAATAATGGTACAATTAGTTGTGTGTTATTTGCTTAAATGTTCTTTTCATTTGAGCAATCTTATGGTTTATTTGGAATTGGTTTAAGTTTAATTTAAAGTGTTGTAATACTGATTCATCCCCCTCTCAGTATTACTCAATCTAACATCCCCTCCATTATCAGTTCTAAGAGTTTTGTTTCTCCTTTCGAATATATTTTCTATTAAACTTTTAAATTCTTTAACCTTAGTTAGAATTTATTCAGACTCCTTATGTTTTAAAAAATATATCCAAGTCTTTCTAGATAAATCATCAACAAAGATAATATAATATAAGAATCCTCCTACATAGGCCACTAACATGGGTCCACATAGATCAGAATGTGATTTCTAAGATATCTTTATATTTAGTTTCATTATTATGAAATGAAGTTTTGATGTTCTTACCTAGGTAGCATCCTTTACAAATTCCTTCATGTTTATGTTGAAGTTTTGGAAGACCTGTGACCATTTTCTCTAATGATGAAAGACCATGAAAATGAAGGTGCCCTAGTCTCTTGTGCCAAAGCTCACAATAATTTGAGGATTCATGAATTAAATCTTAAGGCGAGGAAATAAATAGTTTGTATAAACATCCGTTTGGTATCTCAATAGTTCATGCCTTCTTTATGGTGGAGTTCTTGGGACATGCCAAAACTTTCCCTTCCATGAAAGTGATCCTGTATACTTTGTCCTCGAGTGTAGAGATAGAGACTAGGTTTGTCTTTATTCCTGGTACAAATAGAACTCCTGAAAGTTGAAGAGATATGCCAAATTTTAGATTTATTGTACATGTCCCAATTCCTCTCACTGTATAATTTGAATTGCCCCCAATAGTGATTTCTTTGTTTGATTCTTCTACCAGGCTATATAGATGCTCTCAAAATCTAATTACGTGTCAAGAGGCTCCACTATCAATTACCCAGGTGTAGGGACTAGATGAGACTTGACTTGATAATGTTGAATATAATATAGATTTTGACTTATCATCTTCAACTCTAGATACTTCATCAAGTTTGTTCTCAAATCAAACTCTATTTTCCATCTTTAATCTTTGTATATAATTGATACAAATGGGAGTTTGATTGTCCTCTTGATTTGAAATCTGAATAGATCTTCCTTAGACTAGCTGTGATACCATGTTGTTGTTTGATCAAATTTAGGGTATTTAATTCTTTTAAAATTTTATGTATATATTAGATAATTTCACAATAGAGTGTTATCTAATCTTAGATAGATGTAAGCATATCTTGATAATTTCTCCTTAGAATATTATCTGTATAGATAGATAGATAGATAGATAGAGAGAGAGAGAGAGAGAGAGAGAGAGAGAGAGATCTCCAAATTGATATTATATCAAATCACTTATTTGATATATATCAATATCAATATAAATAATCTTCTTATTAACCAATATGTACAGAGGACTTTATATGTATATTTCCATATCAAACTAAGGCTGAATTGTATTACTATTAAATTAAACAATTTCATCAAATGAATTTGATGTAATATATATATTCTTCAAGGATGTCCCATGAAGGGAAATACCTCGTAGTGAGACTATGTGTCTCAGGAAGAGTGACATCTCTTCGTGAGACATTCTTATTATCAAAGTTTACCAACTTATCAAGTTGCTTTATCAACATGTTATTGTTTATCAAAGTCGATCCTCGTTATTGAATTGTTAATGTCGATCTTCATATTAGCATTGAACATTACACTAACTGATACATATCGGCCTTCATTCTATTTATTGTCCGAACATATGTTTAATAGAATCACTGTTAACAATGATATTGTCGACATATGTTGACATTATCCTTATTAACAATGATAAGTTTGTTACGTTGATAATGAAGTCAATATAAGTATTTTGATGATCATATAAATATGATTATCATTACTGATAATGATAATCACAGTGATATCATTATCAATAATGATTAATCAATATTATAACTTAGATTCATAGTTGATACCATTATCAACACAAAGTAATATCTTGGTTTGGTTGATACCATAATCGACTTTTGATAATCAAATCAATAATGTTAAGTTGGTATTGTTATCAACTTTATTAATAATTAAAGTTGATAACAATATCAACTATACCATTGATATTACTTTTACTCGTATAAGTTATCAATAATGATACTATGATAGCTATCAATTATAACTATCATGGTTACCAAATAATAATAATTATGGAATGAATCTTAATGAATTATCCAGTTGATAAGATCATCAAATATATAATGATAATGTATATAACATATAATTATAATTTTATCCAAAGAAGGAGATATCAAATGCTTAAGGTTATAATAATCTGACCGAAGCTACAAACATTAACACTATATTCTCTCAAGATTTGAGTCAATAATTGGACAAAGTTGCCTTTATTACATGAGGTGGCCCATCATGATGACTCATGGAAGGTGACTATTAATAGAATGTGGAGGTGGAAAACAAATCAAAGGTTGATTGTAATCTTGATAGGGTAGTAGGAATAGAGGCCATGGCCACACTGATCCTTTTAGAATATACTAAAATGATGAACTATAACTGATTGAATGTTTGAAGATGTTAAGTTGATGATCACCAAGCTGCAGAAAGTTAATGCAAGACATTAAATCAATTAATGTATTGTATTTTCATTGATTTCAACTTGATATAATCTGATTGGTTATATAAAAAGTGTCAAAGACTTCAGAGAACCATAAAGATAAATGTTATGCTTTTAGTAATGCATAAAAGATCAGTATTCACTAAGTGACAACAAACACTGATGGGCAGTGCACCCCGATGGACAGAGACACCCAAGAGGAAAGTCATAGTGATACCCAAGCAATAAACCCTAGCAAGAATTACCCATGAGCAAAATCACAAGCATTTCCGACGAGCAGAATCACAGTGTAACCCGACGGACAGACAACCCCGATGGAGATGCCCGAGGAGAACTGAAGTGTTGACCGAAGCTAACAAAGAGTTAAACACCAAAAAGAACTGAAGTTCAGAAATGACAAAATACTTAGTTGGAAAGAGATAAAGAAGGAGTTAATTGGTTGTTAATATTGTTTTCATCGACAAGTTAAAAGCTAGAGATAAGAGAAATATTTAAATTTCTTTTATTCGAGTTGTCAAAGAGAAATCTACGGGATAAAACTGAAGTAAAGCTTTACAACAAGATTGGATAGAATTATGGATCATGCCAAGAACAAGAAATTCAAGAATTGAGAAATGGTGAAATCATGTCTATAAGGAGTCAAGCTAATTCATTGTGAATTAGGGGTGAATAGAGAAAAAAAATGTTGAAGAGAAACTGATGAAGAACAACTTCATACAGTCCTGATCAATAAAGTTGAAGAACATAGCTAATTCTGCGGACACCAAGCAACAGAGAAGCACAACATCACTGAGAATAAAGAAGTGGAGCAAAGGTATTGAAAAGATACATTGATCAGAAAGGTATTATGAGCTTACAATAAATCTAGAAATTTGCAAAGTATAATTGTATATGTGAACAGATCATTTACTGTTTCAATTTAACCATTGGATAAGAAAGTCTCTTAACTGAGTAGGACTTAACAATCCTTTATATATTGAGATACATCCTAAGGAGTATCAAAAGGTTTGGTCATGAAGATATCATAGAGATGCCAGATACCAAGTGACAAACTACACAGGGTTTGGTCATAAAAGGTAGCATAAAGATGCCAGATATCAAGTGACAAACTATTCTATTTAAATCCTCTAACAAGGTTACACCTAATATTGTGTTTTTAACCTTCAATAAGGTTGGCTCTTTACCAAGCTCACTTTAGAAGAGTAAAAATTTTGGGTTACTGATCCCAAGTGGTTTTTCCCTTAGCAGGGTTTCCACGTTAAAAATCCATGTGTCAATGTGTTTATGAGTCATTAATTTACTGTTTTGTATTACACATAACTAATTTGGATTGATCAGTATACAATAAGTAATTTACTATATTTCGGTGAATAAAAGACTACTAATTGGTAAATAATAAGAATAAGGTTTAACAGTGAACTTTGAGAAATAGTTATTTGTTGAGATTATTTCAAGGCATTCATCTTGTATGACTGGAGATAACTAGAGGCTTATAATTATGGTAATAAAATTTTGGGTTAATTTATTAGAATATTTTGAGGCCACTGATTCACCCCCCCTCTCAGTTATTCTAACAATTGGTATCAGAGCTTGTGTGCTTAGAAGGAAAGTTTCAAGACCCAACCAAAAGATCACAAGATGAGCAAACGAGATGTGCCCAAGTTGAACAAGGACAACTTTGCATCATGGAAAAGTAGAATAAGACTCCACCTATCAGGTATTGGAAATGATGTTACTCAATACTTGGATACTGAATATGTGTTTCCTATAGGACCTCACACAATTGAGCAATTAAGAGAAAAGCATGAGCATAATTCTATGATGATAGAACTTGCTTCCTCACTCTCCGATGTTGAATTTGAAGATGTCAAAACCTGCACCTCTGCAAAGCAAATGTGGGATAAATTGAAGCTGGAACATGGAGGAGATGCTAATGTACTAAGAGCTAAGGTAGAAAGCCTAAGAGGTAAATTTGATGACCTAAGAATGAGAGAAGGAGAAAATATCACTCAGTACAGTTGTAGAATAAAAGAGGTAGTCAGTGCTATCTAAGGAGTTGAAGGCATACTTGAAGAAGAGATAGTGGTAAAAAATCCTAAGAACCTTACTGCCTATATATACTATTAGAGTATCTGCTATACAAGAAATGAGAGAAGTACCAAACAATAATGTCACTCTAGATAGTTTGGTTGGTAGACTGATTTCATTTGAGATGAATAACTTTGATAACAATGTCTTACCATCTATTGAGTCTGCATTCAAATATTCTTTGAAAATAAGTAAGTCAAGTCATAAACACACTATGAGAAATGATAGTGAAAGTGATAGTGATGACCAAGATCTTGATGAGATTGAAGCACCAATGGCTAGAAGATTGCAGAGAGGCAAAGGTAGATACAAAGGTAAAGTACCACTTGTATGTTTTAATTGTAAAGAGATTGGACACTTTGCTGCTAGATGTCCTAACAGAAGAAAATATGACAGAAGTAATGATAGATCATATAAAAAGAAGTTTGATAGAAGTTATAAAAGAGATTATTGAAGCAAATGACAATCTAAGAGAAGAGATACTCGAGACTACAAGGACAAAGAGAAGAAAGCTTGTTACCTAGTAGAGAACAGAGATGGAGATACTGACACTGAATCTGATGAAGACATTGAGATGGTATTTGTGGCCATGAAGGATGATTCAGACAAAGAAGAAAGGTATGTAGAGATTGCACTCATATCTAAGGTTAGTAAGAATGATGTCTGGATTATAGATAGTGGCTGCACTCACCACATGACTGGTGATAAACAAAAGTTTGAAACTTTTGAGTATTATAATGGTGGATCAATAAGAATGGGTAATGACACACCTTGTCCAGTTGAAGGTAAAGGAACTATAATATTGAATAACCTGATCAAATGTGAAAATGTATACTGGGTAAAAGGACTTAATTATAATCTATTGAGTGTTTCATACCTGAATAACATAGGTCACCGAGTAGCATTTGAGAATAAGAAGGCAAAGATATTTTAATGAATCAGGAAGGTTGATCGAAACTGGTGAAAAGACAAAAGGTAACATATTCTATCTTTATGATATAAAAACCACTTGTTTAATGAATAGAAATGAAGACATATGGCTGTGGCATAAGAGATTATGTCATGTGAATTTTCACAACATGATAAATATAAGCAATAAAAGGAAAGTAAGAGGCTTACCGAGCATGTCAAAGCCCGAGCATATCATGTGTAAAAATTATCAAAAAGGTAAGATGACAAAGTCTAGTTTTAAGAGAAAAACCCATACAACTAATGTTATTCTAGAATTAGTCCATACTGATCTATGTGGACCCATGAGAACAAAGAGTTACTATGGTGATAGATATTTCATTCTCTTTGTTGATGATTATTTTAGAATGATGACAATTATGTTTCTAAAAGAAAAATCAGAAACATTCAAGATGTTTAAATGGTATAAAGCTATGGTAGAAAAACAAAGTGGTAAGGAATTGAAATTATTAAGATCAGATAGAGGAGGAGAATTTGTTTTTGATGAATTCACTAAATTTTGCAATGAGCATGGAATTAAAAGACAAGTTTTTGCACCAAGAACACCACAACAAAATGAGATTGCTGAAAGGAGAAACAGATCCATTGTTGATTGTGCAAGAACACTGATGATAGAGAAAAGCATCACTCAAACATTCTGGAGGGAAGCTGTCAGTACTGTTGTCTACACATTGAACATAGTACAATTGAAGAAAGACACCAAAAAGACACCCTATGAGCTGTGGTATGGATACACACCCAATGTAAGTTACTTTAGAATTTTTGGTAGTCAATGTTATATTTTGAAAGATGATAGAAATGGAAATCTTGACTCCAAAAGTGATGAAGGTATCTTTCTAGGGTATTCCACCAAGAGCAAGGCTTGTAAATGTCTTAACAAGTCCTCTAACAAAATCATTGAAAATGCAAATATCAGAATAGATGAATTTGCTGAGAAAAATGATGAGTTAAGCAGAAAAGAACCAGAAGACTACAACAGGTTTGTTTACACAGAAGAACTTGACACTCTACCCGAGCAACAGTGCATCGCTCCCGAGAAACAAAACATTGCACCCGAGCATCAAGCTGCCAATACCAAAAATAAAGAAAATGATGTTCTGAGCGATGAAGATCAGAATGAAGGTTAAGATAATGATCAAAATGATGAACAAAGAGATGAACTGATACTTGCCAAGTATTTTAGAAGACATCATCCACAAAACCAGATCATAGGAGATAAGAAGGCTAGAATGAGAACAAGAAGTAAGTCACTAAACACTAGATATTTAATTTGTGATTTTGAGCCCAAATATGTTAATACTACACTAGAGAATGAAGAATGGGTCAGTGCCATGAATGAAGAAATAAAACAAATTGAGAATAATAGAACATGGACATTAGTACCGGGACCAGATGACAAGAATGTCATCGGTACCAAATGGATATTCAGAAACAAGCTAAATGAGAATGGGTAAGTCACAAGGAATAAAGCGAGGTTAGTATACAAGGGGTATGCACAAGAAGGTATTGATTATGGAGAAACCTTTGCACCCTTTGCTAGACTAGAAGGAGTCAGAATAATACTTGCTTATGCTACATTCAAAGGATTCAAGGTATACCAGATGGATGTCAAATTTGCATTCCTAAATGGAATACTAGAAGAAGAGGTATACATTGAATAACCAGAAGGGTTTGTCGATCCAAATAGGAGAAACATGGTATGTAGACTACACAAAGCCTTGTATGGATTGAAACAAGCACCTAGAGCCTGGTATGAAAGACTTCACTCTTATCTCATAAGCATAGGATTTGTAAGAACAAGTGAAAATAACAATCTGTATTTAAAAGAAGATACTGATGATAACATTATGATTGCTAAAATATTTATTGATGATATCACATTTGGAGGTAATGATATGTTATGTAAATCCTTTGCTATTGAAATGAGCAAAGAGTTTGAGATGTCGATGTCTGGGGAGATCAAATTCTTTCTTGGTCTATAGATTATTCAACAAGATGCAGGCATATATATCACACAATCCAAATACATCAAGGAAGTGTTGAAGATATTCAAGATGGAAGATTCCAAGCTAGTTGGAACACCTATGGCCACCACATGCAAGTTGACAAAAGAAGATAAATCAAATGAGGTAAATCAGACCTTATATAGATCAATGATTGGGAAACTAATGTATGTTGTTCATACTAGACTAGATATAACACATGCAGTTAGAATAGTTGAAAGATTCTTTGCTAATCCCAAAGAATCACACATGAATGCTGTCAAGAGAATTATGGGATATCTAAAGAACACCAAAGACTATGGCGTATGGTATAAAAGAGAAGGAAAATTTGAGTTTCAAGTCTATACATATGTTGATTGGGCTGGAAACTTAGATGACAGAAAGAGCACAACTGGAGGAGCATTCTTCATGGGTGACAGATTTGTCAGATGGATCAGTAAGAAGCAAGGATGCATCTCACAATCTACTGCAGAAGCAGAGTATGTGGCTGCTGCTGCAAACTGCTCTAATATTGCATGGATCAAACAGTTACTAGAAGGTATGAATATGAAAATCTTTGAACCAGTGATTATCTATTGTGATAATACCAGTGCAATAAACATTTCTAAGAATCCAGTCATGCATGCTAAGATAAAACATATTGAAATCAAGTATCATTACTTAAGAGAACAAATGAAAGAGAAAGAGGTGATACTTGAATATGCTCAATCAAAGGAATAATTAGCTAACATATTCACAAAGCCATTGCCTAAAGATACATTTGAGTACTCGAGAAAGAGACTAGAGGTCCGACCCTTGTCTATTGGTTAGTAAGCTTACTAGGAGGCTACATCAGCCTACATATCATCAGAATATCATTCATGTTGATGCAATAAAAGAGATGGACTACACAGATACATCAGTACACAACAAGGTACACCAAAAACCAGAGTCACTGTATTGTTGATGGATAGGGAAATTCAAGGAGTATATTAAAAAAAGGGTGAAAATATATAACTTTGGTGTGATCAATGTTTACTTTGGCATTGTTGTCAAAGGGAGAGATTATCCTGAGAAGATCAAAAGGAGAGAGATTATATATACATATGAAATATCCATTAAAGGGAGAGAAGATATCCTAAGGGAGAGATGTAACCTATAAGGGAGAGAATATAAAAAAGGAGAGAATATATCTATATTGTTGTCAAAGGAAAAAGAGATGATCAAGGAGAGGAATAGTCAAAGGGAGAGACAACATCAAAGACAGAAGCACTCTGCAAGAAACAAATCTAAGCTATACGAGCTTACCGAGAGCCAAACATTTGTATTGGTTATAGAACAATAAGATTAGTAGATTGATGATCTACAACTGATATATTTCATATTGTATTAGTAATAATGAAGTGTGATAATGTAGTGTGTTTCCATCAATACCAAAGGGAGATATTGATGAACTATAATTGATTGCATGTTTGGAGATGTTAAGTTGATGATCACCAAGCTGCAGAAAGTTAATGCAAGACATTAAATTAGTTAATGTATTGTATTGTCATTGATGTCAACTTGATATAATCTGATTGGTTATATACAAAGTGTCAAAGACTTCAGAGAACTAGAAAGATAAAGGTTATGCTTTCAGTAATGCATAAAAGATCAGTATTCACTAAGTGACAACAAATACCGACGAGCAGTGCACCCCGACAGACAGAGATACCTAAGAGGAAAGGCACAGTGATATCCAGGCAAGAAACCCTAGCAAGCATTACCGACAAGAAGAATCACAAGCATTACCGATGAGCAAAATCAAAGTGTAACCCGACGGACAGGCAACCCCAACAGAGATGCCCGAGGAGAATTGAAGTGTTGACTGAAGCTAACAAAGAGTTAAACATCAAAAAGAACTGAAGCTCAGAAATGACAAAAGACTTAGCTGGCAAGAGCTAAAGGAGTTAACTGGTTGTTAATATTGTTTTCATCAACAAGTTAAAAGCCAGAGATAAGAAGAAAGATTTAAAGCTATTTTATTCGAGTTGTCAAAGAGAAATCTACAGGATAAAACTGAAGTAAAGCTTTAAAGCAAGATTGGCTAGAATTGTAGATCACGCCAGGAACAAGAAATTCAAGAACTGAGAAATGATGAAATCATGTCTATAAAGAGACAAGCTAATTCATTGTGAATTAGGGGTGAATGAAGAAATAAGATGCTAATGAGAAACCGATGAAGAACAAATTCATACAGTCCTGATCAATCAAGCTGAAGAACAAAGCTAATTCTATGGACACCGAGCAAAAAAGAAGCACATCATCACCGAGCATAAAGAAGTGGAGCAAAGGTATTGAAAAGAGAAATTGATCAGAAAGGTATTATGAGCTTACAATAGATTTGAAAATCTTCAAAGTATAGTTGTATATGTGAACAAATCATTTACTGTTTCAATTTAACCATTGGATCAGAAAGTCTCTTAACCGAGCAAGACTTAACAATCCTTTATATATTGAGATACATCCTAAGGAGTATCAAAAAGGTTTTTTCATGAAGATAGCATAGAGATGCCAAATACCAAGTGACAAACTACACAAGGTTTGGTCATAAAAGGTAGCATAGAGATGCCAGATGTCAAGTGACAAACTATTCTATTTAAATCCTCTAACAAGGTCACACCTAATAGTGTGTTTGTAACCTTTAAAATGGTTGGATCTTCACCGAGCTCACTTCAGAAGAGTGAAAATTTTGGGTTACTAGTCCCAAGTGGTTTTTCCCTTAATAGGGTTTCCATGTTAAAAATCCATATGTCAATGTGTTTATGAGTCATTACTTTAGTGTTTTACATTACACATAACTAATATGGATTGATTGGTATACACTAAGTAATTTACTGTATTTCGGTAAATGAAAGACTGCTAATCGGTAAACAGTAAGAATAAGGTTTAACAATGAACTCCAAGTAGTAGTTATTTGTTGAGATTACTTCAAGGCATTCATCTTGTAGGACTGGATATAACTAGAGGCTTATAATTATGGAAATAAGTTTTTGGGTTAATTTATTGGAATATTTTTGAGGCCACTGATTCACCTTCCCCTCTCAGTTATTCTAACATAAAAGGCAAGTGCCATTTTTAGGGGAGGTTTCTAACAAGTGTATGTTGGCAGTTTTGAATCAAAATATTCGTTGGTCCTGCATGTAGTGAAAAGAGTATCGGGGGTAGAATTTTTAAGAGCATACCGCTACTATAGAGTGAACACCAACATCACGATAATGTTTCTGGCCAAGCTTCTCTACATGGCAGTGCCGAAAGCCAGTGCTAAGCATTTATGCCAGATGGTTTTCAAACACCCATTCCTAGGGGAAATTGACACAACATTGGACAATGTAGATGGAAATCTCCTCACCCCTCTACCACATAACTATTATATGTCCGTAGGTTGTGGCGTGAAGGTAAGAAAGTTCATTGCAGTATCCTCTTCTTGTTGTGTCTGGTGGGCATAAATAGGGCGCTGAGTGAGGGTTTGGTCAAGACATACATGGACAAGAAGGGTGTACAGTTGGACATTGCAAGTGAAGGGGAGGAAGATTGACACTTGGGTTGTGGTGAGGATTGGATGGAGAATGATGACAAAAAAATTGAGGAGATGGTGGCCAGTCCTACCCATGATGCATGCGGCTGTGAGTGTTCGGTGGTGGTTCGTGCCATGACTCCTAGGATAGCAAGGTTGGAGGAAAGTGACTTTGAGTAAGTCTCTGGTGCTAGGAGGGTTGATTTTTTTCCCTTTTTATCAGATAAATATATAAAAAAATAGAAAATTATTATAGTAATGGATATCCAGAAAGAATGTATTGGGCCACAGGCCATTTTGAGAGGGTATAGTGACATATAGATCGAAAAATGTATATGACCACATGCTATTTTGGGTGAGTATAGTTACAAGGAAGTTGTTAGATGATAGAAATATTAGGGTTGATGATGGAAGATATATCAAGAATTCTGAGTTGTTTCAACTGTAATGTAGAAACTTTGTTTATATCAATATAAAGGGTGTTGCCCCATGCAACTATTTAACTACATAAAAAAAAGAATAAATATTAATGGTAATTATTGTAATGAAATAATCTAATTATTTTTTTATTTGTGTAAAATAGAATAGAAAAGATTATCTCTTCAATGTTTTAATTAAATTATTTTTTATTATTTTTAATAGTGTAAATCTAAATCCCTATAAAATAGTTACTTGATTTTATTAGCTATATTTTGGCATATAAAAATTGACAAAAAATTAAAATAGACATTTTTTTTTAATTAAAACAAAATCTTAAAAAAGTCTAAAAAATCTATTCTTCTTAATGACAAGTGAAAACTTAAATGAATGCAAAAAGACAAGTAAAGATGGTGGTCTCATGAACAAAATCTTGTTTGGCTATATGATTATTTGAAATCTTCTCATTCACTAGAAATTGTCCCACCTAATAAAATTACTTCCTTGACTTCCTCTCATTTAATTACATTTTCTTCATTTTCATGAATTAAATAAACTCTAGTTTATATAATTCTTAATTACTAATTTTTTTTTCCTCTAAATAATTGAATAAATTTAATTATTTTCATATGCATTAATTAAATAGTTCTTGAAATGATTTAATTACAAATCAATCCTCAAATCTTTCATCAAATTTGAAAATAGAAATAAATATCTTTATTTGTTTTATTAATTTTTTTAAAAAATGACAACTCTATCAACTTACTAAATAAAAAAATGGAAATAAATAACTTTATTTATTTTTGAAACTAATCACTTTGACAACTTATCATCTTTTCTCAATTTCAAAATTGAAAAAAAGAAGTGCATATTTGAAAATCAAAACTTTTTATCTTTTTCTAAATCCAATTTAACTAATTTTCCTATCTTCTCTACTTGCTAATTTATTTTGTCTTTTTTATCACATTAACCTTCCATTTCTAACCCACTTTCTCCCTTTTTCCCTTCGCAATCTCATCTATAAATTTCTCAAAAATCAATTCAATCTTGATCTAATTGTGATATCTATCTTCTATATCTACAAATTGCTTTCAATTTCCTCATCATGACTAATCAAAGTCTTGGTATCATAATTGTGATTTGGTGTGGAGTCGAATTGGTGTCAAATTTGAGAGCCAACATAACAACTCGAAGTTGAAATTTATTTATTTCATCCTAGGATTTATGTGCTTTGAGTTATAGGTTTGTGGCTACTTAATTCTCTCTTTACATGTTATATAATGATTTTTCGTTCTTACAACATCCATATTGAGGAGATAAGTTCCAATATAAATATTTGCCTTGAAAGGTGATTCTTTAGTCAATTATTAAGAACATTAAATTCATCACATATAAGCCAAGTCTATACTAAAATATAATCAAAATGTTACCATGAAAAAACATTTAAAAAGAAGCCTAGAAGATATGTTGAAATATTATAGGTTCAATTTAAACCTTCTATAAATACAAATACTAGTTTAATTAATTTATAATTATTTGGTAGGATAACTATTGCATTCATTCACTTTAATTTTTCAATTAGATTAACCAATCATATTACATAATTTAAAAAATTAAATGCAACTTCTATAGTTTATATCTATTTTTCATTTCCCATGATTATTTAAATCTTATTTTTCTTTGATTTGATTAGTCTATACTAATTTTGGTAAGGAGTAAATTCAATTTTCCCAAACAAAAATAATAAATAACATGTCACTTGTCATTTGTATTAAATGTACAAAATAATTAATTTTAATTGTTCACGCACACATTAAGTCATAATTTCTTTTCTTCTTTTAGACTTTGCTCAATCATTTTTGTAGAAAGGCGATGTTAAAGATAAATAAAAAGATTTTTTCCTTTACAACATGTTTATAATAATTTATAAAATAATTTATTTTGATCATTTTTCTTTTGTCCTATTTATTTTAAATATATATTTATATTTTTAATAATAATTTATTTCATTCAATCATGAGTTGTTTTCAACATTAAATAACAACTATTACGTTATTGTGATAAATATATTTTTTTCCCAAAAAACTTATTGATTTTAAATTTATATTTTTACGATAAAATGAATAATTCAACATGATATTTAAGTCAAAAATTGTAATTGTTATTTAAATATTGCTTAAAATGACATAAATATTTGTGATTTTACAAAGTTTGATAGCTTAATTTTTCAAATCTAACTCAACTCTTTTTATCATTATATTCTTTATAAATCACTTCTTATCTTTATCTTTATCTTTATTTCATCCACTCTCATTTTCTCTTGTCCCTCCCTCTCTATATATTTATCTATTACATATCTTTCTATCCCTTTAAACTCTCTCTCTATATCTTCCTACTTTTCTTTCTCTCGTGAAAAGAATGGTGTGCTTCTTAATTGCTTTTTACTTAATCAAGCTATATATTTATTCAAGGGGGAGTTTTTCTTCTTACCTGACGACAAGTCTTTAAATTACAATACGGTTAGTACTGAGAGTCGGGGGAAATTATGCCACAAAAAGCACAGCTTGCCAACCAAATCTTGTGATTGGATCATTATTTGTTTGATTTTACCCCTGCCTCTAAATTATAAATGATCCAGAAACTAAGAGTATTTTTTTTCTTCCAGATTCCTCTTTCTGGTAGAGTTCATGATAACGAAGATATGGCAAACAATTATGTTTTAGTTTGGTTTGTAATGGTGTAGTTTGGAAGAAGAGGTGGGAATATAAAAGCGGTCAGAATGAGATTATAAGCAAGGCAGAAGCAGAAGCAGAAGCAGCTTCTGCTGCTATGCTATTTCTTCTTCTTATTCTTCTATGCGCGCGGATCAAATGCTGAAGAGCGTATGGAAAGCGAGGAGCGTATACGCACTTGTATGTATATGCATTTTCTTCGAGGTTTAGGGTTTGATATTTCCACCGATGGCCTTGCAAATGACATGGCAGACATACCGTCGGAAAAACAGTACGCCTATGGGATTGAAAAATACGGGCAACACATGCTACCTTAATAGCGTCCTTCAGTGCCTCACATTCACGCCTCCATTCGCCAATTTTTGTCTCGCTAATAAGCATTCTTCATCATGTAAGTAACGACTTCATTTTTTGAATGAAACCCTCAAACTAGGGTATTTTAAAAACCGTTTTTGATTTAAGGTTGTCTGTACTGTACGTAATTTTTTATTTTGATATCTTCAACTGAAGTTTTCATTTAGTTTTAAAAAATGGGGTTTAAATCTGAGCGTCTGAAGTTTAACCCCCGGTTTGCTAATTCAGGCCAAAACTTGATAAAGCCTTCATATTAGGTTTTATTTGTAGTCTTGTAACTTTCAATTCTTCCAGATTTATGCATTAAACCTCATAATTATGTGTTATGTATTACTACGATTTCCGGAAAATAACTTTAATCTGGTAGATTCCAATCATGGAGCGACCTTAAACTTAATTATCACAACTGGGGGTATCTGTGCAGACCAATGTGGAATTTCACCCAATTTCAACTATCTATCTATCTTTTCCTGAAGAGATTCGGACCATCCGTTCCCATATAGCAAGTCATATTTTTACCACTTGAACCATCATCTTTCATAATTATTAGTTTTAAGTAAGTTTTGTCTTGTTCTTAATTGGTGCCATATTTTTTTTCTCTAAGTGCGGTAGTGTTTGCTTTTGTGAAACTAATGCATTGAACTCAAAATATTGGTCACGTGTACGTACCATTGTTGACAAGGGTACCCTGTGTTGTTCTTTTTTTTTCCATCAATATGAATTTCATCTCTGCAAAGTTTGTTTACCAAATCCTATGATAGTCGTTGGTTTGTATCGTTGTTTGTTGAAATGTCTATTTAGCATGTTATTTGTATGCGTAGAATCATGCAGATGAATTCCCAAGTATTTGGAGTGGGTGTGCACAGTTCTCTTTCCAGAAAATGATTTGCTGGATACGCTCATCTCTGTTGACTAACAGTTGTCTGTCCTGTTTGTAATTTGTAATTTTTCTTCCCTCTACTGTGAAGGGGGCTGTGAATTGGTATTGCAAATTGAAATGTAATTGTACCTTCAGCTAAATTTGAATTGAACATTGGGAGTGTAAAATTCTTGGGTTTGCCTTTTTGAATTCTGGCTGATTTTGGCAAAATTTTAGCAGGTCCATCATGGAATGCTAACCGGAATACCATCACCTGCCCATTTTGCTTGGTGGAAAAAAGGATCGTAAGATCTTTGAGTTTTGATAGTCTCTCAGAACCACCGTCGAGGATAGTGAACTCATTGCACCTTTTTGCAAAACATTTTCGCCCTGGAAGACAGGAAGATGCTCATGAATTTCTCCGCTTTGTGATAGAAGCCTGTAACGATGTTTGTGTCAAGATGTACAAGGCCCGTAATAATTTAGGCGCAAAGCAGTTAAAGCAGGAGCCCAATACCGTTGTCAAGGAAATTTTTGGCGGTGTATTGCAGAGCCAAGTTAGATGCCTTTCTTGTGGGGCAGAGTCCAACAAGATGGATGATATAATGGATATCAGCCTTGAGATTTTACATGCCAGCTCCTTGAAGGAAGCTCTTGGCCGATTTTTTCAGGTCGAAGTGCTGGATGGGAATAATAAGTACAGCTGTGAAAAGTAAGTATTTCATATGTTCTTTTATTTGTATAATGCTATTTTGGAATTCTGTACATTACTTTCACGTTGAATTCTATTTTGAGACTAGAAGAGACCAGGCTATAAAGAAACTAAATAGGCAACTCTCACACATACCGTTTATTCTCTATGTTCATATGGTCGTGAGTAGGTCAACACCTATAAAAATATTATCTGTGTTGGTATTTGAATTAATGCAATATCAATTCTGAAACAATGCAAGTTTCAATAAATAATGGCTTGAAATAGATATTAGTAAATGAGATCACAAGGTTTACAAATGTTGAACAGTATGCAAGGTAAATCGATAGAAATTCCTCTGGACTTCTGAAAGGTGAGAGGCCTCTGATGCACCATATAGGCAGATGGTTAGGCTCTAAACATCCATGACCCTTAATTAATAATACAATGTTTATAAAATTAGTGCCACATTTTATTTTCGAAAAACATGATAGATTTTATTTTTTCTGAAGTGAAAAGATTTAAGAAAACATGGCATTCATTTATATACTGTTAAAAAGGAAAGGAAAGGTCCTTTTATAGTTCACGATACTAGCCATATGTTTTTGGGTCTACATATGGTAACAGCAATATGGGACTACATCGTACTCCTTGCAGGAGGCACCTAACTATGCTACAAACGAGGCGTACCTATCCTACCCCCCTGTTGGATGCATCTGAATCTGCAGAAGGCCATGTATGAAATTCAGGGAATAGAATGGTGGGATCACAGTAAATCTTTATATGTATAAATAAGTATTGGCTAAAAAAAGGTATTTGGAATGCGAGGGGACAACTTTTAGAGGATAAATCTTCAAATGGTTCCAATTTTCAGCCTACATGATTTGGAGTAATCATGTTGGTAGAAAAGACCGAAGTCATATCTGATGATGGAAAATATGGCTGGTTAAGAGGCGTTTGCTAACTTCAAAATATGAGTGGGCATAAAAAAAAATGTAATTGAGAGGCTGGATGAAAGTCTAGCAATAATACATGTTACTAGTATGGTGTAGGAAAATTGAAGGAAATATAATATCCCCATCTATGTAACAATAAAAGAGCAATATTAATTAAAAAAAGTAATCATAATGTGTGAGAACAAATTACTTTCAAAAAGTTTTACTTTCTCATCACACGTAAAGTTGAACAATTTTGTGGAGAAAAGCCATGGAAGTCATCTCATAATACAAAACTCTTGAATTCGTGTGGTTTGAAAGGGAATATTAACTAATTTAAAATATGAGTAGGCATTATATCCAAAAGTCATACCAAGAAGGATGAAAGTCCAGCACCGATGCATCTTTTTAATGCAGCCAGAATTTTTAATTCTGAATGTTTATTTAATGTAAAGTATGGGAGGTGTTATCCAAGAAACATCAGTTAAATTTTGGATGAAATTTTAGTGACAGTGCATATTGTTAATAATTAGGGTCAAGGATGAAACACATAATTGTAAATTAGGTCTACATTGCAAAATAAGATTAATGAAATATACTTGCCAAAAGGTGTCTCCTTATAAGCTTTTTTGATCATGTTTGACTGTGTAAGATCTAGTTCAGAGGAAAGAATTAAGTAGAGCAATCATACAATTTGAAATCAATGTGCTAAATTCTTTGTGAACCTTATTATCAATAAGGAATGTTTTCATTGTGAATTATATTATCAATTAGCAACCAAGCTTGTATTTTCTATTTAAGGTAGAAGATTTGCTGATATTACGATTATATAAAATTTATAAAGATAGTATTAAGTATAGTTCAAAATATCGGTATCGATAACTTATCGCCGAGGGCAAAAAAAAAATCGGAAAATATCGGAGATAAGTTGAAAACTTATCGGGAACTTTAAAACTTGCTTAAATTTAATTAGAAATGCAATTTTTTTGCAAAATTCAATAAGCATATGCATCTAATGAGTCAATAAATGAGTAAACAAACCAAACAAGCTGATCTAGATATATATAAATGCAAATAGGGTACAAAATCACATCCTCATGTGGAATGCTGATGGTTGGTAACCATAGTCTGATAGTCTAAAGACTCTTAAACTCTAAAGAAAACTTAAAATAGCAAATTGTCTTTGTAAAACATTCAGCAAATGTCAAGTACAATATCAAAATAGTCTAACTCTACATCTTCCTCTTCCCACGAGCTCTACTAAAAACTACTGGAGTGGGAGGGAGTCTAGCCCTAGAAGTCTGATGTGGCTATGGCTGTGCCTCCTCCCTCAGCACAACTGGTTGTGACTGGACCTCCACCCTGGATGTAGATGGTGCTGATGGTGGCAATGACTCCTCATCATCTGAATCCTCATCAGTGTCACTGTCCTCATCCTCCTCAATGTCATCCAATCCCGCTGCGAATCCACTTCCTCCATAGCCTGCCTCTCCAAATCATAGATCTCATCCTCTGTTAACAATGGAGGCTACTCCTGTGATGTCCAATCGCAGTAAGGATCTATGTCATCTAAATCCTTTTGTTGGGCGTCACTGCAAGAAGCTCAACTAGCTACAGTTGAATTGGTTACAGTTGAATTGCAAGAAGCTCAACTAGAAAGAAATCATATGCTTTGTGGTAGGATGAATGTGTATACATCCTACAATGTACAAAATTTTGGCATGGGACATCAAAATGTGGAAACACTTTGTTGGCCGATATCCTATTCTTCCCAAGATGTCATATCGAGAAGAAGTTGAATAGGAAGAAGAGGTTGTATCACCTTGAACAAGAACAACTCCCTGCAGAGTTGGAATTGCAGAAAACTCAACTTGACGCTCCCAAGAATCCAAATGCCTTCTCAATAAGCAGAGAGGATGATCTTTCTTGTGAGAAAGATTATGTTGGGACTATGAGGACGAGGATGATCAGTATGATGCATTAGGATATGACTCCATGAAAGAAGAAGATGAATATGGTGACAATGGTGCAACTGATCCAAGTTTTCATGGAGGAAATAGTGTTGATGTAGATCGATGAGTTGCCTATGCACAGTATTGAACAAAGGAACTCATTAAGCTAACTCATAATTTCAAACCACAATGTGAAGACAAAGCAGCTCATGTAGATGCAACAATAGTGTAGGTCCAAGATGGATATCAGCAAAAGGAAAGACATGTGCATGCGCAATAGATTGATATTGCTCCTAGATCAGATGGAAATTCTATGTACAATAGTAAGAAGAAACAAAGGACAAATGATAAGATGAGCAACATCAATGTGCCGATAAGTTTTTGGCTTATCGCGATAAGTTGGTAACTTATCACCGATAAGTTGCCAACTTATCTGCGATCAGTTACCAACTTATCTGCGATATTTTCTGCGCGAAAATAACGTAATTTATCGCGGCGCGCAGAACTTATTGAGATAAGTTTACTTATTGCCGATAAGTCTGCGATATTTCAATCTATGTTCCTATTAAGCATATCCAATTTGCAAAGGATAGATGGAATTTCATGTTGTAGTTAGATAGTAGAACATAATAATTATTTTTAATTTAGGATTCTATGTTTTTATAGGAATAATCGATGCAAAGTATCTTTTTTATTTATTAAACTTCTGTTTGTTTAAGGTCACATTTATGTCCAACCATGTCTACACCATTTTAGCCACTGTTTAAAAACAGTTAATAGAAAAAAACACATCCATTTTTAACTTTTATTGATGGGGGAAAGTTTATCAGCTGTATGCAAACTAAATCTTTGTATGCTATTCCACCGTGTTGTTATTATCTGGTAAATACAATTGAAGATAAATGTTTGATATATTATAATTAAATCAAGTGACAAAAATTTCGGAATTAAAAAAGTTACTCTTTTAGTTTTGACTTATTAAATGGTATGAATAAAGCTCGTCCTTTTAGAAAGATGCTTCAACTTTGGACCACACTTTCCCTAATCAATTTTGAACTTTGACTTCTGTTGTTCTATATTAGGAATCCAAGCTGAAGTTCTACATGCTTTGGGATATTTGTGTAGTGAACCTTGTACCTACGTTTTGTTACAACTTTTTCTTTTATATTAATTTATTAAATGGTTAGTATTAATATATAAGATAGGTAGATGAACTATATAATACATAGCTCATAATAAGATAGGTAAGCACCAAGATCACTAGAGAGTTTACTTGAAAATTATATAAATGTGTTTTTTTTTTTTTTTTTTTCTGTTTTTACCCTGATTTTTTTTCATTCAAATGTAAATCAAATTAATTTGAACTGCTTGTGTGTTGTTTTTAATTATCATGTTTGCTATCTTATAAATATAAAGTGATAGTCATATCTTTCTTTTTTGAGAAGGATAAGGGTTTTCAATGATATTCAGACTAAACTATAATTGCTGCTCACATTTTTCTTGACTGTTATAGCAGCCATGTCTAAGAGATACCAACATTATACTTAGATTAAACAATGAGCTTTTTAAGAAAATCTTGGTAGTCCTTAGTGCAATATTACTTGTTAGAAGAAGCCTCGATAACATAAAAACCTAAAAACCTCATTATGACAAAAAATAGAAGTTTTAAGTTTTAACTATGAAAACACATTGTGCTTTTTGAGGGTATCTGTTGGCACATTTTATTTTGTATATAGTTAATTACTTTATTGTATTATACGCATCTAGGATAAGATAAGCTTGCTTAGGTATGTAGGCATCTACTTGGTATGTTGAACTTGCATCATGCGACATGTACTTTCCTTATTTGGTCGAAATATTGTGGCACACATGTGGCTACAGCTCCTTTATCCCAGATTAGATGTATATTTTGTTGGTGGTGTATCATATATATACCCACCTCTTGCTCTCTTATGATCATCTCATTGTAATCTATTTTTTGGTTAGGATACCATTTGTTTTTTTATATGGATTATTTTTGTGATTTTCTTTAGACCTTCTTGGTCTTGGGTGTCCTATCTTGATAGTAAAATCTTATAATATTTCCTTTGTTACAATTTACAAGCAATAACAAAAGGAACTCTTGTGAGGCCAACATTTCCATCTTGTTGCTTGATATTAGCTAGAGATTTTTCACTTGCACAGTCCACAAGCCAAGGGCCTTTTTCTTGCACTTGAGCTTCCACAAATGCCAACCATTATTGTTAATGTTTAGAGTAGTTGTGAGAGAGCTCCTTCATACCTGTAACAATCAACATCAGATTTTCTCCGAGTTTATTTTGCTATGCTGAACTATGGTCATCCTTCATGGTTCAATCAATTGCGTGGATGATTATTTGTCATGCATCTTCGGGAGTTGTTTCTCGTCTTCTGCGGAGACACTATCATGTCTATGTTTACTGCCTTGTTCATTCTCTATGCAATCTTTATTGGTGTCATTGTATTCTCTTGTAACTAACACCGTCCAACATTTATGAAGACTATAAACAAGTTAAGCTTTTTAGCCGAGGTGGATTTACCGTTAGATATATTATGAGCTTTCATTTCTGTCTCACATCGTTGGAGAATCGAAAGTGACTATTCCTTTTAACTGTCGTCGATTCATGATGGGTAATGACAATGAGATCATGGAAGGTCATGCGTTTCATATGAAGAATAAAAGAAAACGACATTTTGTGTGGTGGTTCGTGTGGTTATACGACATTCTTGTTTTGGGAACAACAAGCCGTGATTATTTTTAGATGAGCCATTCTATGTCTTGGGAGGGCATTGATTTTGATTATTTCTGTGACCTGCATTTCTCGATTATTACTTTCTGAGTATTGCAGGTCATTTTGGTGTAACACAATATTGTTGATTGCGTGTGTTGTCATTCTCTGGGCATCAGATATTATCATGGGTAGTTTGTATGATTGTTTTGGCCGTTGAAGCGATCATTTCTGTGTCTATTGTTTTTTTTAAAGGAAGTTCTATGGATTCCTTAGTTTTGTGAAAGCTCAAGAGTTTGTGAGCTGTATTCTTGGACAGTGTTTTGTTATTCAATAAAGGAGAACTTTTGGTGTGGCTGGGTTTTCCCCTCGAGTAGGAGGTTTTTCCCAGGGTATCTCTGGTGTTATTGTATTTTTGTTTATTGGATGTTTGGCTATCTATTTCCAGTTCACAAAATTTAATATGGTATCAAAGCGGGTCTAAGGAAATGATCTGAACCAGAATAGGACATTTGGATTCTAGAAGGATCATGATGTCTAATGGATATGCTGTTCTATGATTTGTTGTGGGTGTTTCAATCTCAACTATTGAGGCTTATCATGCAATCTTCTATGTTGGGGTTCGAATTTGCATTCTCTGCCTACACTATAACTGTGTGATGGTGAAAGATCTATTGGTGTATTGTGAGGAAGATTAAACTATGAAGAGATAAGTATTTTATGATTGTATCTTTGATAATGAGCTCATGAATTTTATATATTTAATTCATGCAATAACATTGAGAGTAGTGAATCATGTATGCTTCTAGCATGAGTCTGTTTGATTCTATTAGTAATCTCTCTAAAATGCTTCCAGGATGGATCGAGGAGCACATGATGACGAGACATTGCAGAATGCGTGGAGTTGGTGGCTCTTGGAGAAGAAGTACCTATTCAGATTATCTTGTGATCAGTTTATTCTAAGAGGAGGATATGAGATTTAGAGGAAGTTTGTGTGGCAGAGGAAGGGTGCCAAGACCTTTTGCAGAGGATCAACAAGCTCGTGTAGCAGTGCGACTTCTAAAGCTCATTGTTGGACAATATTGGAGTCAATTTCTTGGTATTGTTAATCAAAGCTTGAGTATGCTGTCCCTGTTGAGAGGGAGTCTCAGTATTCAGATCCATTCTGTTATGATAATCAATGTAGTATGCTGCCCCAACTAAGAGGGAGTCTCCATTCAGAGGGAGTTTGTATATTCATCTCAAGCAACCTTGGACGAGGAGGTTAGAAGGTTGATATCAGATTTAGAGGGAGTCTGATTTGAGAAGCTAGAAGGTTGATAAGAAAATTACAATGATTTTGATAGCCAATGAGAAAATTGGACACTTGACATGATATGATTGCTTGCGCTTGGAATTGGAATTTTCTGGTTGGAGAAGACAACCAATTGCCACCTCATCATCCTTATCCTGTAGATTTATTTAACGTGTGCTTATCCTGTAGATCTATTTAACATGTGTAGATCTATTTAACAACATGTGCTTATCCTGTAGATCTATTTAACAACATGTGCTTTGAATCTTGGCTTGTGGAATGTGGCTGTTAAAACTGCCAATATTTCTTGCTCGATTGTTAGAAAGTATCCTTTGATGAAGAGAAAATATCTCTAGATACTCAACCCTTCTAATCCTTGATTAACTCTTCTGAAACTATCAACTTCTTGAGGATGAATGTGATGGCTCATGCTTTCAAATTGCTTCATGTCTCAAGTCTTCTCCGTCCCTTGGAAATTTTCCTCATGGCCTTGACTTGAGTTTGCGTCTTGAACTTGTAACTTAGTTTTTATCTTCGAATTTGTCCTTTCATAACCTTGACTCGAACCTTCTTCTCATTTGAAGTCCTCGAGATTGAACCATCCTTGCATTCACTTGAAGCCTTTTGAGGTCTTGATCATCACCTCGTCATCCAACCACTTCACCTTCCAAAACAAGAGAAAATAAATGTATCAAACTTCTTTAAAATTGAAAGGGGACATGAGAGACTGCATAGACTTTCATAAAATTGATTAAATAAAGCAACAAAATCAATTCAATCAAGGGTTCAGTTGGGTTAAGAACCAAATTTCCTCATTCTTTGCATATTTCTCCAAGTTTTGATCTTCATTGATGAAATGATTCCCTTAATCTGAAATGATATTATCAAAATCTGGACTTTGAATATGTTTTGGGCTTAAATGGCATGCACAGATTTATCACTTATAATGCCTCCTTATTAGGATCTGCCACCCTCCTATAAGACAATTTGCTGCCTTGCTAATGCTAAATCTGCCACTAATTCTGATCCATATTCACTAGCATTTAGAGGTGGCTACTGCTAACAAAATCGTGGCCTTCTCCCAATTGAAAATCTCTTCCAAATAGGGGAGTTTACTGTTAATTTTGAGGGTAATCGCTGCTTTAATGTGCAGAGCATATTTGCTGCTGACTTTATGCTCAAATGGATTGCCCTTTGCCTCCTTATATAGGCTTCCATCATGGCCAAGGGGCACTCTCCCAAGGGTGACCGACTTTGGCCAAAAATATCTCATTTTTTTAAATTGTTTTCTAAACCACCAAGGCTGACTTGGATAAAGGCCACAAAATTTAAACTTTAAATTCAAGATCGCAAATTTTGGGAGGGAAAACATTTGGGTGGAATTCCTCTAATCAGAGGAATTTTGCCAAGAATCCAATTACTCTTCTTGATCAGATTTTCCTATTAATCCAAAGCATTCGCTCCTTCAGCCCCGAACCTCGTTTTGATTAATTTGTTTTTAGGAAGAACTTAATTTAGGCAGGTGAAATTTCTAGTCTTCGAGGAAATTTAGGGCGGAATTCCGCCAATTTTGGTTTGACCTTGATATTACAACTCCAAAACTCGCCCCTTCTAAAGCATTTGATAACTTCCTTCTACGCCTTACAACGATTCAATCCAATTTTGGCCATTATGTAGAGGGTGGAAATTTTCAGGTTTGAGGAATCCATGGGCGGAATTCCTCTAATCAGAGGAATTCTGCCAACTTTCTAGCAATTTAAACTTGTTTCAAAAAATGCTACCTAGCTCAAGACTTCATTGGTTTGAATGCTTCTCTTTATCCATCCTTCTTTTCAACACCATGTGATCGATTTTGGATCAACACCCTTCTCTTTATAGAGGTAGAAATCCTAAAGTTTGAGGAATGGCAATGATGACTGGTGGAATTTCTCACATCAGAGGAATTCTGTCTAGTAATCATTTTCCTAGACTTGTCTCCAACCTCATTCTTTCATGATTTTGATCATGCATTCCTATTCTTTGAACTTAGACATCTAATTGCTATCAAAATCCAAGACCTCTTGCTGGGCAGAATATTGGGAGAGAGGAATTTCATGGGCGAAATTCTTGAGATTGGACGAATTTTGCCATCTGCTACCCTCCTCATCCAGACTTGGTCAAATTTTTAGGTAAGGAGGCGAGAGGATTTATACAAATATAACATTGTAGTATAAGATTTCCTTTCTTATACTTTAAGTTATATTTGTATAAATATTGTCTTGATGTTTGAGATAGGTTTCAGCTTCATAGGAGTAAAAACAAAGATTCTAGATTTTGGGGGTTTTCAAAAAAATTCCAGACTTAGCCAAATTTCAAGATTCAACACGCCTTCAACATTCTAACCTTCCACAACCTTTCTTGACTTTCTAAGGTCAAATTGAAGCTGGAACAAAGATTTTCCAAAGGTTTTAACTCATTTCATCCCAAATCCTTTTATTTCAACCCCATATCCCTGACAGACTTAGCCCAACTCCCACTTACATCCTGAACAAACTTGATTATCCTAGCAAGCCAAAATTGCCCAAACTCGTCTTCAGACTTGGAGACTTGAAAATTGCTACCGCCTAAGATCACCTAAGACAACCACTCCTACTGCTAAAGCAAAATGAGGGGGTCCCCATTTGCAATGGGGCGATGGTGTGAAAACATCACAACAATACCCATCATTACTTAAGACTGATATTATATCTTCCCACGGCTCTATAGGCTGAACGTAGATTCTTGTCATTATGTTGTTTGATATTGGTTCTCATGTTTAATCATTATTGATTGATATCCATGATCATCAATTGCTTATTGTTATCGCTTCTATACTTCAAGTCATTCACAAATTGTAGTCTAAAGCCGTGTCATATTTCGTACGTCATAGTTGTTCTTATGATTATGTTCGATGGTTGCTACTTGCTGATCAAGCATCATCTATTTTATATTGCTATCGACTCTTAGTTGATTATATCCAATTTTTTGATCTCGATCAATTCATTAATGGATTGGAGTGAATTCTCATCCCTGTATGGATCACCACTATCAATCTAGATCCCTTTGTTAATACTTTGGGTAGCAGCAGGAGATATCATCTACCTGCGATGGTTGTGCAAATTTAATCGATCTCAAGCTTTCTCAGTTTCATGATGTTGAATCGATTCTTCATTGCTATGTTGGGCATTGACTATATTATTCTGGTGATGTTGTTGAGTTTATGTATAGTGCTCCACATATTCAAGATGGTTCGTATCCTTGTGTAACTGCTACCACACAGCATTAATGAAATTACGAACAAGTGTCATTAACCATTGAGCTCGAGTGGAATCACCGTTCGTGGCTTTTGGACTTCCTTTTATGATTGTGGAGATGTGGCATCGTTGGAGGATCCTTGTCATCGTCTTTTGTAACTGCCATCGTCTCTTCAATGGTATTGAAGATGCCTCTTTAGTTTAGGGGGTGACTTAATCATTTGTGGTGCGGTGTCTAGAAAAGAAAATATACGGTTCTGTGTGCTATAGTAGTCTGGGCGAAAGTTGTGTCTTCAACGAAGGGAAGAGATCACAACTTGGTGATTATTGAAAGTTTTGTATATCAACATTTTTAAGTTCTGTGTATGTGTCAGCTCTATTCTTCTGAACATATGATCAGTGTGCGATCATTACAGTGAGAGTGAGTCATTTCATTTATATTAGTATCTTCGAGATATGTGGTTGATTATATTTGCTTATCATGTGTTGTCAAATCTGTTAAAAGACATTCTCTTTGATTGTTGTACTCAAAATTGAGCTTTCAATAAAGGATCTATCTTTTGTGGGGCTGGTTTTTTCTCCCTCGAGTAGGAGGGTTTTCCCAGGGTATCTCCTTACATGCTTGTTTTTGTGGATCGATCCATCTAATGTATGCTTGCTGTTCTTTATCTACAATTAACTTCATACTCTCTGCAAATGTTGACTTATCTATGTAATGGTGATTTACAGAATTCATGCTGCTGTCTCGAATGTAACTATCTCTTCATATGATATTAATTGTGTTGTGTGTCTTCATCATATTGATTGTTCTACCTCGGTGGTTGATCAATACATTAAGGGAGTGCTAGATGATAAAATGAGGATATACTTAGTAGAATATTTATTCTTCTTCTTGATGATGATCATTACTTGGGATCAAACCCTTATTCCTCCTAATATAGCTAGGAAACCTTCTTATTTATAGGACTTCATGGTTTCCTAATCTCTTATAAGGGCCCGTTTGTTTCCTGGAATATGACTGGAATTGGCATTATCTAATTCCAGATAATGCCAAATTCCATGTATGGGTCCATGAATAAAAATGGAATTGGAATTACGAAATTCTCATTTTGGGGCCAAAATGGGAATATCATCTTCCACCTAAATAGGTGGAATTAGAATTTCAATTCCAATTCCAATTTTTACAAAAGCAAATTTAATATTTCGCGGGATCCGCGACTATAAAGATGTATATTATATTGCTATAAGGATGTATATATACACACATATACACACGTGTGTATATATACACACGTGTGTATATATACACAAATGTGTGTATATGTACACAAATGTGTGTATATGTGTATACATACACATGTGTGTATGTGTATATATACACATGTGTATATGTGTATACATGGATACACACTTGTATGTGTATATACACATATGTGTGTATATATACACACATGTGTGTATATACACACACATGTATGTGTGCATATACACACACGTGTATATATACACAAATGTGTTGTGTATATATATACATGTGTGTATATATACACAAATGTGTATGTGTGTATATATATACACATTTGTGTATATGTGTATACATGGATACACACTTGTATGTGTACATGTATGTGTGTATATACACACACATGTATGTGTGTATATATACACACACATGTGTATATGTGTGTATATATACACAAATGTGTGTATATGTGTATACACACGTGTGTATGTGTGTATATATATACACATGTATGTATATGTGTATAAATGGACACACACTTGTATGTGTCTATGCACACATGTGTGTATACACACACATGTATGTGTGTATATGTACACAAATGTGTGTATATGTGTGTATACACACACGTGTGTATATGTGTATACATTTGTGTATATACACACATGTATACACATATACACGTGTGTATATACACACATGTATATATACATGTGTATATATACACACATGTATGTATGTATATATACACATGTGTGCATGTGTGTATATATACACACCATATTCAAAGAAATTAAAAAATAAAGAATTAAAATTCCTTATGCATCTTCTCATTCATCTTCCGGGTGAAGCAAACGGGTTGGCCCATATTCCGGATTTCATTTTGAGGATAAGCATCTTCCTGAATTTGCAGCATCTTCCTGAATTGACCATATCCAGGATATGGTATTCCAGTACCCAAATGGGCCCTTATTAACATATAAGTACAGTTACTTCTATCTATTTCTACTAACTCCTATTTTCTATTTGTGTCCAAGGATTGCCAATTCTTGTCCACAAAAGTATCTTAATGCTTTAGTGTGATTGGTTCAAGAATTGGGATATTGCTCATGTATATATAAATTTTAAAAATATATGTATGTATGTATGTATATGGATGAATCCGAACCTGTACCCAAGGAATTTTTTTTGCCATACTTGTGTACTTGAACCGCTTACCCGTACTCCAACCGAAACCTGAATCAACAACTTAGTCAAATACTATATATATCATAAATTAGAAGTAGAACAATATGTTTTATTTCTTCCCAATAATTTTTTATGATCTACTAATAGCTTAAAGTGTCATATATACAAGCTTATAAAAATATAGTTAAGTTATACTATCCAATAAATTCAAAATTATAAACTGCAGACTAAAATTGCAAAAATGGTCCACAAACCACCAAATTCTTAGCTTTTTGGACTTTTATTTAGAAAGTAAAAGAAGAATGGCAAGCACAATAATTGGATCATAGCTGGTGACTCATACTCAACAAAAACTTGACAGACCCAAATGTTGTGACTCGTCAAGACTTGAGAGAAAAACTCAAACAAATAATTCAATACCTTAATAAAATTTTTAAAAAAAAAATTTTAAACACTTTTTTTGCAAAATTTAATGACAATATATCCAACGAGTCCATGAATGAGTACACAATTGTTTTCTATTAAATTTGACTCATTTGAATACAAATTGAGTACAAAATCACATCATCATATTGAATCTTGATATAATAGTTAGTTGGCAACTATTATGAATTTTATGACGATCGCCTCTGAAATTCATCATCATAATTCATAAATTGCATATTAGAAATTTTACATCTTTTTTCTTCCCTAGTCTAGTGAAAATTGTTAATATTAATTGTAGCTATGGTTGGATTCCTTTACGCTGACATAGATAACATAATTACTGTGATAATATAATTATATTGATAATATAATTATTCTGTTAATATAATTATTGGGGCCAACTTGGAAGAGTGGCGTCCCATGGTGAAGGGGCACTACCGATAGGTATAAATGAAGAAGTGATCTTCCTCTCTTAGCATTGAACATACACACAATCCTACAACAGACCAAACTAGACGAAGAGTAGTGCTCGAGGGAGACAATAACCGTTTATCGTCTATGGTTGGGAGGGCAACAATGATATGAGTCATTGCTTGTGGTTAAACGAGTACCAAAAACCAACATGGTATCATAGCATATTAGATCTTGTGCCTGTTCTTTCAAGAATCAATTATCATAGCAATGTGTAGATCAGAGACAATGATATAAATGGCGATGAGTCTTTTCATGATAAGTATCTGCATTGGGAAGTGCGGATACCATGATATACAAATACAAGTTGATAATTATGTGAACTTGCCGTTACACAATCACAGAAGGATATGAACTTTGTGTGTCTGATCTGAAGATATGGTGATGTCTCAGATGGAATCTGTGTCTGAGTATATATGTCCGCTCAAAGTCTAAATGTTGAAGATTGCAGAGTCCATGATTCTAAACAAGGAGGATGCCATCAAACAAACTATTCACTGTATATTGTTCTCTTGAGTATTGAGTCGTGTCTTTGATTAAGGCCAAAGTCTAAATGCTGGTGATGTGTATGTTGATGAATTGATCTAGAATGATTATCGACTTGTTGGTGTTGTATGGTCATCTGGAAAACACTAGACCGTTTCCTTATTGAAGAATGTTTTGCAATGGCGTGACCAATGTCTAAATTGCTACCCGACTTGTATATCGATATGTGATTACGCGACATTGGTATGATGTGTTGCAGAGATGAATATTGCTTGAGATCCTTCGTATATTTGCTAGTATTGTGATCGCCTATTCCCAATGATGTTGAGATGTACCGCTTGATCGCTGGGTATGAAGATCAATGAAGTCACCGTATCTCAAGTCGCACGAGTTCCAAACTGGCTCGATTGCCACTGGTATCGCTTAATACTCGGGCAAGTATGGGTCGCGGGTATTCCAAAGATGTTGATTGCCAGTATGCCGTGATCTCAGGTGAATAGTATCACAATCTCAGAATGCTGTTGTGGAATGTATCTCTGATTGTAGTGCCATGATGCCACCCCAAGAGTATAAACTACTGGCATAAATAGAATGCTGAGGCATATATATGTGTTGGAGATGTCAATAAATATCGTCGCCTTGTTATCGTAGAGATGTCCACTTGATATGCTATGCGATCAAATTGTGATAATCTCTGCCACCACCTCCAATAATGCCATGATCAGATTATTCATTATACTGGTTATCGTGCTAGTATGTAAGCTATATGATCTCCAAGGATGCTGTGAACAGTGATAAGTATGTTGCAATCTATGATACAAGGATGATATTGATTTAGCTGATGCTGAAGATGGGTGCCGATCCAAGCATGAAATGGTATAGCTGATTAATTCGAACTACAAGGCCAGAAAGAACATGACACTGACTTAAATGGAGACGCTCTCCCTACACCACATTATACCGTTGTACATATGTGCCTTTTGAGTCAAGAACATTGTGATCTGCCTAAGGCCCCCCTAAACCTACTGGTTCATCACGATTGAGTTCCTTAATAATTTGGAATATTGAAGGGACGATTGTCTTCAAATTGGAGAGAGAGGGACCTATCCTTGTTTTCCTCATCTCTCGAAGAGGAGGAATTAACATTCAAAGGGAGTTTGACAATCCATTAGAGGCAACATTGGACAAGAAGGTTAGGAGGTTGATGCAAGTACTTGGAGCTTCAGAGGGAGCCACTTCATCATTAAGCCTTATTAATGTATTCTTCTCCGTGAGAGAGAAGTTTGAGGTGCAAGGCCTTGTTAATACATTCTTCTCTGTGAGAGAGAAGTTTGAGATGCAAGCCCTTGTTAACGCATTCTTCTCTGTGAGAGAGAAGTTTGAGGTGAAAGCCCTTGTTTCCACCCTCTGGGAGTAACCATGGTGGATGTCATGTGAGAGACTCCATGACTTAACACTTGTGTTTATTCATTCTCTGGGAGTAGCCATGGTGAACATCATGATGAGATGACGACATCACGTTGAGTGATTCCGTGATGAGCACTTGTGTTCATTTGCATTTCCTTTCATGGGAGTAGCCATGATGGACCCACCCTTTGGGAGTAGCCATGGTGGAATATCACCTCATAACTCAGATATCGAGAAAGATTCCAACCTAGCTAAGAGGGAGTGCTAATGTTAATTGTAGCTATGGTCGGATTCCTTCAGGCCGACATAGATAACATAATTATTGTGATAATATAATTATATTGATAATATAATTATTGATAATATAATTATTGTGTTAATATAATTATTGGGGCCAACTTGGAAGAGTGGCGTCCCTTGGAGAAGGGGCACTACCGATAGGTATAAAGGCAGAGTGGATCTTCCTCTCTTAACATTGAACATACACACAATCCTACAACATACCGAATTAGAAGAAGAGTAGTGCTCAGGGGAGACGATAACTATTTATCGTCTGTGGTTGAGAGGGCAACAATGATGTGAGTCATTGGCTTTTATTTAGAAAGTAAAACAAGAATGGCAAGCACAATAATTGGATCATAGCTGGCGACTCATACTCAGCAAAAACTTGACAGACCCAAAAGTTGGGACTCGTCAAGACTTGAACTCAAACAAATAACTCAATACATTAATAATATTTCTTTTTAAATTTTTTTTGTAAAATTTAGTGACAATATATCCAACGAGTCCATGGATGAGTACACAATTTTTTTCTATTAAATTTGACTCATTTGAATACAAATCGAGTTCAAAATCACATTATCATATTGAATCTTGATATAATAGTTAGTTGGCAACTATTATGAATTTTATGACGATTGCCTTTGAAATTCATCATCATAATTCATAAATTGCATATTAGAAATTTTACATCTTTTTTCTTCCCTAGTCTAGTGAAAACTTGGGGAGAGGCTCTAATCCTTGCACTCTGTTTTAGCTCCTTGTGCTGAAATGATAATTGATTGATATTCAATGTTAAACAAAGGAGAGGAACACTCCTTAAATAAGCAATTGCAGCAAGATCTTTCCATAACAGAAATGATCAAGAACAAAAGACAGAATAAAATGTTACTAAACTAACTAAATAACTTAAAGAACATAAAGTTACTAAAAAATGACTGATTGACTTAAAATAAATATTACATTAATACCTCCCTTATGTTGATATTATGGCCTTTATGGCGAATATCTTATACCTTGGATAATAATAATAAATATATATTTATTATTATAATTCGATATATATAAATAATAATATTAGATATAAGGGAATATTTAATATTTATTGTTTATTAATAAGATCGATTTTATATGCTTAAATGGTTTAATTTAAATAATAAATTAAAGGGGGCCCAAGTCGTCCTCTTGGGTAAATATATTTATTATTTAAATTATCCAAGTTGGTCTCTTGAGGAGGCACTCCATTTGCATATATAAGTAAATCGTTTCTTGGAGAAGACATATCAAAAACATAACATATTGTCTCCTATCCAAGAATTGATCATCCTTGTGCGATTTGGAGGAGTGATTTGGGTCTGCTATGCATGCCTAACAAAATCGAGCAACCTAGAGTGGAATTCGGCAAGCTTAGTATTGGGTAAATTTTGTCAAGTGCTGGCCCTTTTGAGCGAGCTCCTTAAGTGATTGCATTGAGCGAATTTGGTCTATGTACTGAAGCGAAATCATGCATTAGTAGCTGCGAATTGTATTAAAGATGTTGATCCACCTTACTTGTGAACATGCAATTTCTATTATAAGCGGATCATACCAGCATTGATTAGGCGTCTAAAATTGGAACATATTGCAGACTTCTCCATCTTGTGTTTGCATAAAAGGCAGATCGATATTTACCCCAGATGGCATATTGAAGAACCATTTGGAGAGACATAAACTTGCAGGTCGGGGATCAACATTTATTGAAGTCATTGGGAAACTTGATTTCTGGGTACTATCTCTCCTACCTTGGTTACTTCATTCTAAATCGCGTGCCTAGTTCAATTGAAAGATTTCTATAGATTGATTGATATATTGCTTGCTAGAATCTGAAATATACTAACATGGTATCGAAGCCTAGGTAGGGTAAATGATCCATTTCAGATTTAGGAATTTCAGTCTAACTCTTTCAAAACTAAGAAACACTATGGCAACCGGGGTTTGGTCTGAAAATTGTAATGAGGGTTTTGATTTGCAATAT